>JASCZW010012745.1:0-27543 GCA_034211315.2 Aedes japonicus
TGTCCAATTCATCGTTCCGGCGGCGCAAATAGAATGGTAAATTAAATTAAATTTTATCTATCTCCCCTTCCCCTTCGCCATCACTCGACTAATCATACGAGGATCGGGGCTTTATATAATGACTATGCAGAAGCGGACGCCGTCGGACACACACAAACTGACCGACGACGGGAAGAACGATTCCATGTAGGCAAAATTCAAAACCATCGCCTCTGCGATAGCATACTTTCAGGCAAATAACATTTTTACGACCATCGCTCTTTTCGATTTTCGACTGCGATGCCGGTTTCGGCTTCAGTTTATGACTCAGAGATCCGTTAAATCTTAACGCGTTTTCTGCTCACACAGACACAGTCCACAGTCTTTATGGGACCAGTAGTTTCAACCTGTTCCAACTATTTTCCGTCAACTTTTGCGGTTTCTCAGTTATGGCAAGTCCCAGTTCGGCAAAGTTGTGGTCCCTTTGTTTCGGAGAATACTGCCCTTGCGAAGAGGAACCTTCACCGTGTTTTGGAGAAGCGGTTTTGGGTGCATGTGCACGTGCATGCGGGATACTGAAAAAGGTACGGCAAAGTTTTCTCTTCAAAATTGTTCATACTCGAAGCGGACGATGCCGATGATGATGATGATGATGATGATGATGATGATGATGATGGCAACGAACAAATGCGATGGCTCGCTCCATTTGAGTTAGTTCTGAGTCGCTTTCGACTCAATTTCGTCAATTGTGGAGTCATTTTAATTTGGTTGAACCGTATTGGGATTGACTGTCGACATATCGAGAGAAGAAATGATCATCGGATTTAAGTCGATGGTTTTCATTTGTTAACTTGGAAATCTTAGGATTGTTTGGAATGCTTCCAAAATAGTTCTGAAGTGCTCTGGGATGCATCCATAGTAGTTCTTAGATGCATCCAGAGTGTTTTTTAGAATGTTTCCAGGAATTTGAGATACTTCAAGAATAGTTCTAGGATGCCTCCAGAGTATTTCTAGCAAGGCTACAGGATTAATTAGTATTCTTCCAATATACTTCTGATTTCTGAGATGCTTCCAGATTAGTTCGGGGATCATTAAGGAGTGATCTAGGATTTCAATTAAATGGTTCCTGAAGAATACCCTGGCAAGTATTCAAAATACTATTAGGATGCTATCAGTATAATTCTGGGATCCTTTCTGAATTGTTCTAGGACACTTTTGGCAAGTCTAAAGGATTGATTAGGATGCCTCCAGAACAATTCTCTAAGATGATTCCAGGAAAGTTTTGGAATGCTTCTATTGTAGATCAGAGATGATTGCAGAGTGATTCGGAAATGTTTTTGTAATGTACTGGCATGCTTCCAGAGCAGTTCTAGGATGCTTCTGGAGTAGTTCTAGGATTTTTGGAGGAGTTTTATTAAATGCTTCCAGATTTGCTTTTGGATGCTTCCAGAACAATTAGGAGTTGCTACCAGGAATTTTATGGAATGCTTTCATAATAGAACAGAGATGCTTCCAGAGTAATTCGGGAATGATTTTGAAATGTCCTGGGAAGCTTCTACAGTTGTATTGAGATACTTCCAGAGTAGTTCTAGGATGCTTCTAGAGTAGTTCTAGGATTTTTGGAAGAATTTTACTGAATGCTTCCAGACTTGCTCTTGGATGCTTCCAGAATTTTGAGAAGCTTCCGAAGTAAATCTGGTAATCCTACAGGATTGATTGGGACGCTTCCAGAATAATTCGGGGATGCTTCCACGAATGCTCTGGAATGCTTCCATAGTAGTTCTGAGATACTTCCAGAGCTGTTCTGGGACGCTTCCAGAGCAGTTCTGATTTGCCAACAGAGTAGTTCTAGGATCTTGTGAGGATTTTTATTGAATGCCTCCGACAAGCTTGCAAGCTGACAGAATTTATTGGGATGTTTCCAAAATAATTCTGAGTTGCTACCAGGAATTTTATGGAATGCTTCCATAGTAGATCAAAGATGCTTCCAGAGGAGTTCGGGAATGATTTTGAAATGTTCCTGGTTGCTTCGACAGTTATACTGTGATACTTTCAGAGTAGTTCCAAGATGTTTGAGGATTTTTATTGAATGTTTCCAGACTTGATCTTGGATGCGTCCAAAGAGTCTAAAAAGGATTGATTGGGATGCTTCCAAAATAATTCTAAGTTGCTGCCAGGAATGTTCTGGGGTGCTTCGATAGAAGATCAAAGATACTTCCAGATGGGCACGGGAATGATTTTGAAATGTTTTGGGTTGTTTCCACAGCTGTTCGGAGATACTTCCAGAGTAGTTCTGGACGCTTCTAGAGTAGTTCTGGTCTTCTTCAAGAGTTGTTCTAAGATTTTTTGAGGTTTGCCTTTGGATGCTCACTGAATAGTAGTAAAATTACTCCAAAGTCATTTTGAAAAGCCTACAGGATTGGTTGTAATGCGTCCAAAATAATTCTGATTTGCTTCCACGAATTTTCTGGAATGCCTCCATAGTAGATCAGAGATAATTCCAGAGGGGTTCGGGATTGATTATGAAATGTTCCGGGATGCTTCCATAGTTGTACTGAGATACTTCCAGAGTAGTTCTAGGATGCTTTCACGGTAGTTCCAAGATTTTTGACAATTTTTATTCAATGCTTTCAGACTTGATCTTGGATGCTTCCAGAATAGTTTTGATAAGCATCCACAGTAAATCTGGCAATCCTACATGATTGATTGTAATGCTTTCAGAATGATTCCGTGATACTTCCAGGACCGTTCTGGAATGCTCCCATAGAAGATATAAAATGCTTTCAAAGTGATTTGGAAAAGTTTTTGAAATTTTCTGGAATACTTCCACACTTGTACTGAGATACTTCGAGAGCAGTTCTTGGATCCTTCCAGAGTAGTTCTGGGTTGCTTCAAGACTTGTTCTAGAATTTTTGGAGGATTTTTATTGGATGTTTCCAGACTTGATCTTGGAGGTTCCAGAATAGTACTGAAATGGCACCAAAATAATTCTGGCAAGCCTACAGGAATGATTGGGATGATTCCAAAATAATTCCATGATGCTTCCAGAAATGTTTCTTCCATTCAGAGGCACTTCCTGGGTGACTCGGGAATGTATTTGAAATGTTCCGGGGTGCTTCCACAGTTGTACTGAGATACTTCCAGAGTAGTTCCAAGATTTTTGAGAATTTTTACTGAATGCTTCCAGACTTGATCTTGGATGCTTCCAGAATAATTCTGATGAGCCTCCAAAGTAATTCTGGAAAGCCAACAGGATTGTTCACGATGCTTCCAGAATAATTCTGAGTTGCTACCATGAATTTTCAGGAATGCTTCCATAGTAGATCTCAGCTTCCAGTGGGGTTCAGGAATGATTTTGAAATGTTCCAGGTTGCTTCCACAGTTGTACTGAGACACTTCCAGAGTAGTTCTAGAATGCTTTCATAGTAGTTCCAAGATGCTTGATGATTATTATTTCCAGACTTGTTCGTTGGATGCTTCCAGAATAGTACTGAAATGGCTCCAGAGTAATTCTGGACAACCAACAGGATAGATTTGGATGCATCCAAAATAATTCTGAGTTGCTACCAGCCATTTTCTGAAATGCTTCCATAGTAGATCAAAGATGCTTCCAGACTAATTCGGGAATAATTTTGAAATGTTCTGGGCTGCTTCCACAATTGTACTAACATAATTCCATCGTAGCTCTAGCATGCTTTCAGAGTAGTTAAAAGATTTTTAAGGATATTTATTTAATTCTTCCAGACATGTTCTTGGATGCTTCAAGAATAGTACTAAAATGACTCCAAAATTATTCTGGCACGCTTACAGGAATGATTGGGATGCTTCCAGAATAATTCCGTGATGCTTCCAGGAATGTTTTGGAATGCTTCCATAGTAGATCTAAGATGCTTCCAGAGTGATTCAGAGATGATTTTGAAATGTTCTGGGATGCTTCCACAGTAGTACAAGATAATTCCCGATTAGTTCTTAAACGCTTCCAGAGTAGTTCTGGGTTGCTTCAAGACATGTTCTAGGATTTTTGGAGTATTTTTAATTGATGCTTCCAAAATTGGAAAACAGGATTTATTGGGATGCTCCCAAAATAATTCTGAGTTGCAACCAGGAATTATATGAAATGCTTCCATGGTAGATTAATGAAGCTTCCAGAAAGGTTCAGGAATTATTTCGAAATGTTCCGGGTTGCTTTCCCAGTTGTACTGAGATACTTCCAGAGTAGTTCTGGGACACTTCTAGAGTAGTTCCAAGATTTTTGCGTGTTTTTATTTAATGCTTCTAGATTGATCTTGGATGTTTCCAGAATGGAAATGCTTTCAAAATAATTTTGAGACGCTTCCCGAGAACATCTGGCAATCCCACAGGATTGTTTGGGATGCTTCCAGAATAATTGCGAGATGTTACCAGGAATACGTCCAGAGTACTTCTAAGACTTCTTTCAGAGTAGTTGTGATTTACTTCCAGAGTAGTTCTGAGATTTAGTGAGGATACTTATTGGATGCTTCCAGACTTAATCTTAGATGCTTCCAGAATGGTGCTGAATGTAATGTCTCCAGAGTGATTCTGGCAAGCCTACAGGATTGATTTAGATACTTCCAAAATAATTCTGAGTTGCTACCAAGAATGTTCTGGACTGCTTCCATAGAAGATCAAATATGCTTGCAGATGGGTAGCTTTCACAGCTGTACCGAGATACTTCCAGAGTAATTCAGGGTTGTTTCCAGAGTATTTCTAGGAACATTGATGAATTTTGATTCTTCCAGACTTGCTCTTTGATGCTTCCAAAATAATAAATAATCCAGAGAAAATCTGGCAATCTGACAGGATTTATTTGGATGCTTCTATAATAATTCCGTGAAGCTTCCAGAAAAGTTTTGGAATTCTTGCATACTAGATCAGAGATGCTTCCAGAGTGATTCGGGAATGATTTTGAAATGTTTTGGGATGCTTCCGGTTTGGTACTGAGATAGCAGAGCAGTTCCAAGATTTTAAGAGGAGTTTTATTGAATGCTTCCAGACTCAATCTTGGAGGTTAAAGAATAGTATTGAAATTGCTCCAAAATAATTCTGGCAAGCCTTCAGTAATGATTTGGATGCTTCCAAAATAATTCAGAGATGCTTCCAGGGTGACTCAGGAATGTTTTTGAAATGTTCCGGGGTGCTTCCACAGCTGTACTGAGAAACTTACAGAGTAGTTCCAAGATCTTGAATGCTTCCAGAATAATTTTGATAAACCTTCAGAGTAAATCTGGCAATCCTACAGGATTGATTGGAATGCTTCTGGGATGCTTTCACAGTTGTACTGAGATACTTCCAGAATAGTTCCTGGACGCTTCCAGAATAGTTCTGGGTTGCTTGGATTTTTGTTTTTTTATTGGATGCTTCCAGAATAGTACTGAAATGGCTCTAAAGTTATTCTGGAAAACCTACAGGATTAATTGGAAAGCTTCCAGAATAATTCCTGATGCTTCCAGGACCGTTCTGGAATGCTTCCATAGCAGATCTAAGGTTCATTCAGAGTAGTTTGGGAATGATTTTGAAATAATCCGGGTTGCTTCCACAGTTGTTCTGAGATACTTCCAGACTAATCCTAGAATTTTTGGAGGAGTTTAATTGAATGCTTCCAGACTTGCTCTTGGATGATTCTAGACAATTTTTGAGAAGCTTCCAGAGTAAACCTGGCAATCCTACAGGATTGATTGGGATGCTTCCTGAATAATTGTTAGATGCTTCCAGAAATGTTTTTGAATGCTCGATAGTAGATAAGAGATGCTGCCAGAGTGATTCAGGAATGTTTTCGAATTGTAATGGTATGCTTCCACAGTTGCACTGAGGTACGTTTAGAGTAGTTCAGGGCTGTTTCCAGAGTATTTCTAGGAATTTTGATGATTTTTTCAAGTTTCCAGTCTTGCTTTTGGATAGTTCCAGAATAATTTTGAGAAGCAGATGCTTCCACAGTTGTGCTGAAATATTTCCAGATTAGTTCTAGGATACTTTCAAAGTATCTCCAAGATTTTTGTTTAACGCTTCCAGGATTGGTCTCGGATACTTCCAAAATAATTTTGGTAAGCCTCCAGAGTAAATCTGGCAATCCCACATGATTGGTTAGAATGCTTCCAGAATAATTCCGTGATGCTTCCAGGACCGTTCTTGAATGCTTCCATAGTAGACCTAAGATGCCTCCAAAGTGATTCGGGAATGTTTTTGATATGTTCGGGAATGTTTTTGATATGTTCGGGAATGCTTCCACAGTTGTTCTGAGATACTTCCTGAGCAGTTCTTGGACGCTTCAAGAGTAGGTCTGGGTTGCTTAAGGACTTGTCTTAGGATTTTTGGAGAATTTTTAATAGATGCTTCCAGAACAGTATTGAAATGGCTCCAAAGTAGTTCTGGAAGGCCTGTAGGGTTAATTGGGACGCTTTTAGAATAATTCTGAGTTGCTGCCAGGAATTTCCTGGAATGCTTCCATGGTAGATCAAAGATGCTTCCAGAGGAGCTCAGGAATGTGCAGGTTGCTTCCACAGTTGTACTGAGATACTTCCAGAGTAGTTGTAGGATGCTTCTAGAGTAGTTCTAGCAATTTTTGGATGCTCTTGGATGCTTCCAGAACTTTGAGAAGCTTCCAGAGTAAATCTCGTAATCCTACAGGATTAATTGGGATGCTTCCAGGAATGTTCTGGAATGCACAAATAGTTAATTTAAGATGCTTCCAGAGTGATTAGGGAATGATTTTGAAAAATTCTGGGATGCTTCCACAGTAGTACTGACATACTTTCAGAGTTGTTCTGGGACGTTTCTAGAGTAGTTCTAGAATTTTTGGAGGAGTTTTATTGAATGTTTTCAGAAGAATAATTTTGAGAAGCCTCCAGAGTAATTCTGGCAAGCATACAGATTGTTTGGGCAAGCCTACAAAATTGTTTGTTTTGCTTCGAGAATAATTCAGAGATGTTTCCAGATATATTCTAAGATATTTCCATAAAAGTTCTTAGATACATCAATATTGGTTGAGAAAGTTGTACTGAAATTTTTTCAGATAAAGATCCTGGAATAGTTCTGGAATAACTGTTCTACTTTCAGGGCAATCCCAGAATTGTCAAGGTTTGATTAAAGACATTAATTGAATGCTTTAGGTAGTTGTTCTATGCTACTTCCAAGATTATGTTGGAAAGCTTTCAAAGTGGTTCTGATGCCTCCGTAAATGATCTAAGATGCATGCAAAGATGTTTTGAGGCTCTTTCGGGATAGCTCTAGGAGTGTTAAGGAGTGATCTATAGTTTTATTTTAATTTAGACGACCGGTAGCCCGGTTTAATTTAATTCTTTCAATTGTTATACGATAATTCCAGACAAGCTCTATTCCAGAAAAGTTCTGGAATGCTTTCAGAGCAATTCTAAAACACTTCTCTTAATTGTTCTGGGATCCAGAATAGTTTTGAGATACTTCTAGAATAGATCCACGATGATTCAAAAGTGATTCTAGGTTGCTTGCGATATTATTGGGAAGCTTTCAGAATAGTTCTAGGATGCTTCAGTGCCAAAATTATCTTGGTGAGCTTCCAGAACAGTTCTAACATGTTTCAGTGCAATTCGGGGATTCTTCCGTAATTGTTCTGGGATATATCCAAAGTAGTTCTGAGGCACTTCCAACGTAGTTCTGGGATCATTAAGAAATGACCTAGGATTTTCATTGAATGATTCCAGAAACACTCTGCGATGATCCCAGAACGACTTGCTTCAATAACATCCTGGAAAGCCTCCATAATAGTTCTGGAATTGATCTGGGATGTATCTAGAGTAATTTTGGGATGCTTTCTTAACTGATTTAGAATTTTAGAGGATCTTTATTAAATGCTGCCGTAATTGATCTGGGATGCTTCCAGTGAAGTTATAAGAAGCCACCAGACTGCTTCTAGCAAGCTTAAGGGATTGATTGGAATGCTTCCAGAATATTTTAGAGATGCTTTCAGAGTGATTTTGGAATGTAATAGGATACTCTCACAGTAGTTCTGAGAAGCACCAAAACAGGATTTCAGATGAGTGCTTCCAGAAATGCTCTGGAATGATTCTAGATGTGTTCTGATATGCTTTCAGGAAAGTTTTGGATTCTTTCATGAGTGATCTAAGATTGTTACAGAAGACTTCCAGAGGTGATTCTAGGTTCCAGAATATTCTAGGTTCCAGAAATAAGCTTCGAGAATAGTTCTTACATGCCTTCAGTGCAATTCTGGGATGCTTCCTTAGTTTTTCTGGGATATATCCAAAGCAGTAAATGCTTCCAGGGGTGGTTCTATGTTGCTTCCAAAATTATCATGAAAATTTTTCAGAAATGAATAATTCGGGCATGCGTTCAGTGCAAATTCTGGAATTCTTCCGTATTTGTTCTGGGATTTATCTAAAGTCCATTGTAGTTCTGGGATAATTAAGAAGTGACCTAGAATTTATATTGACTGTTTCCAGAAGTGCTTTGCGATGATTCCAGAATAGCTTGCTTCAATAATATCTTGGAAAACTTCCAGAACTTGATTGAAATACTTCCAGAATATTTTCGAGATGCTTCCGGATATGTTTTGGAACGCATGTATAATATTTTTGAAATGCTTCCAGAAATATTCTGGAATGATTTACAAATGTTCTGGGATGCTCCCACAGCAGTTCTGGGAAGCATCTGGAATAGTTCTAGGATTTTAGAGCATCTTTATAAAGTGCAGAGTAGTAATGAGAAACCTCCATACTACTTCTAGCAAGCTTGATGGATTGATTGATTGGAATACCTCCAGAATATTTCAGAGATGTTTTCAGAGTGGTTTAGAAATGGTTCAGAAATGTTTTAAAATATTCCCACAGTAGTTTTCAAATGGTTTTCAAAATTGGTTTTGGGATGGATGCTTCCATAAATGATTCTAGATGTGTTTTGCTTTCAGCAAAGTTTTGGAATCTTTCATAAGTAGGATTCTAGGATTTTTACTAAAAGCTTCCAGAGCTGGCCTAGGTCGCTTCCAAGATTATCGTGGAACGCTTCCAGAATAATTCTGCCATGCATACAGTGCAATTCTGGGATGCTTCCGTAGTTCTTCTGAGATTTATCCAAAGTAGTTCTTCCAGGGTAGTTTTGTGATTTTTAAGTAGTGATCTGGGATTGCAATTGAATGTATCAAGAAATGTTCTGTGATGGTTGCAGAATGGCAGGCCTTCAATCATATCCTGGAAGTCCAGAACAGTTCTTTTGATACTTTCAGTGCGATTCTAGGATCCTTTCTGTATGGTACTGAGTTGCATTCAAAGTGGTTCTGGAATGCTTCCGTAGTTGTCCTGGGATTTTTCCAGGATCTTTATTGAATGCTTCCTAAATTTATTTGGGATGCATTCAGAGTAGTTCTGAGAAGCCTTCAGAGTACTCCTAGAAAACCGACAGGATTGCTTGAAGTGCTTCCAGAATATTTTAGAAATGCTTCCAGAAATGATTTGGGATGCTTCCATAAGAGAGTATTTCTGGACTGTTGTAGAAATGATCTAGGATGCTCCAAAAGTAGTTCTGAGGTGCATCAAATGTGGGTTTGGGATGGTTGCTTCCGGATATGTCCTGGAATGAGCTGCGTTCGGAGATGCGTCCAAGGTAGTTCTGGGATCGTTCAGGAGTGATCTAGGATGTTCATTTAATGCTTCCAGAAATATTCTGGAATGGCTGGTTTTCAATCATATCCTCCTGCACAGCTTCCAGAAATGTTCTATGATGCTTCAGTGCAATTCTGGGATCCTTCCTAAACTGTATTGGGATGCATGGAAGGTAGTTCGCGGAGGCATCCGTAGTTGTTCTAGGATTTTTCCTGGATCTTTATTGCTTCCTGAATTGATTTGTTCTGAGACTACTCCTAGCAAATCTACAGGATTGACTAAAATGCTTCCAGAATATTTTAGAAATGCTTCCAGAAATTTTCTGGGATGCTTCCATGAAATTTCTTGGATGCTTGGAGAGTATTTCTGGACTATTGTAGAAATGATCTAGGCTACTCCCAAAGTAGTTCTGAGATGCTTTAAAAGTTTTGGTTTTCGGATGGATGCTTCCAGAAATATCCTGGAATGATCCTAGCTCTGTTCGATGATGCTTCCAATGTAGTTCTGGGATCGTTAAGGAGTAATCTAGGGTGTTCATTTAATGCTTCCAGAAATGTACTGCGATGATCCCAGAATGGCTGGCTTTCAATCATATCCTTAAAAGCTTCCAAAATAGTTCTATGATGCTTTCAGTGCACTTCTGGGAGCCTTCCTTAATTATACTTGGATGCATCGAAAGTAGTTCGGGGAGGCATCCATAGTTGTTTTGGGATCTTCATTGGATGCTTCCTAAATTGATATGGGATGCCTCTACAGTAGTTCAGAAAAGCCTTACTTACCTTAGCAATCAGACCGAGGCCAGTGTGGCCTCTACTCTGGAACTCTGCTACGGTGTACACAGAAGTCGCTTCCATTGTAGTCGGTCCATGGCTGTACCTCGCGAGCCTCGCTAAATGCCGAGAGTCCGCAGGTCGCCTTCTACTTGATCAATTCACCTTGCTCGTTGCGCGCCTCTTATTCTTGTACCCGTCGAATCGTTTTACAGAACCATTTTAACAGGGGTATCGTCCGACGTTCTTACGACATGCCCAGCCCATCGTAGTCGACCGATTTTAGCGTTGTGTATGATGTGAGGTTCAATTCTGGCAAGCCTACAGGATGGATTCGAATGCTTCCAGAATATTTTGGAGAATTTGTTTTCCAGGTTCTGGAATGTTTTAAAAATGATCAGGGATGCAACCATAGCAGTTCTGAGATGCTTCAAAGCGGTTTTGGGATGCTTCAAAACTGGTTTTGAGATGCTTCAGAACTGGTTTTGAGATTATTGGTTCATAGTTTTAGATGTTCTGGATTGATTTAGGAATTGTTCCGGGAGAGTTAATCTTGGGAAGTGTTTAGATCTTTAATTTGTTCCTCCAGAATTGTGTTGCGATTATTCCGGAGTGGTGCAAGCTAGCTTTCATAAACCTGGAAAATGCTCCCAGAATGAATTCATAGAAGTACTTGGATGTTCCGTGAATTGTTTTGAGATGCTTCCAGGGTACATCTACTTTTTGCCAGTATCTTTTTGGAATGTTTTTTCTTTAATTTATCTCGGATGCTTCCAGGGTAGTTCTGGAAAGCTTCCAGACAACTTCTGACCAGATTTCAGAATTACAGTATGCTCCCTGCGTTTTTCTGGAATACTTCCAAAATTATTATGAGATGCTCCCAGAATTCATCTAGATAGCTTCCCAATTAGCTTAAGGATGTCTAAAATGAGTCAGGATGCTCACGGAATTGTTCCGGGTTGCTTCCAAAGTTGTTTAAAATGTTTCCTCTATTGCTCTGGGACGACGCGACGAACCAGCCCAGCTGAAGTCACCTGGAGTCATCTTAGTCACCTAAAGACAAATTGATCCATTAAAATTAGCTCTGGGATATTTACAGAATTTCAATGGAATGCTTTTAAAACTGTTCTTGGATGCTTCCAGAGTAGTTCTGTGGTGATTCCAGAGCTACCTTAATTGTTCTGGGATGCTTTCAGTATTGATGAAATTGACTCGAAAATGACTCAAAATCGAGTCCAATGACGTGAACGTGTAGCTGTATCTTTTGAATAGTTAATGGTGTACTCGGTCGGTAGTTAGGTTCAAAAGTTGCATGTAGAATTCTTTGATTTATAATTCAGGATTCCAGTTCATTACTTGATTCAAACAACATATTGATTTACCATTATGTGCATTTCTTCAACCGTATAAATGGTAAAATCGAACAATCAATTCACCCTAACGTGGTACCACCGAGCACGCAAAAGAGTTTAAACTGGATGAAATTCCGCCATTATTTCACACTTCGACCTATGCTCCCTGGATTGGCCTTCCTCTTTAACTTACCACTTATGAAACTGCCTGAAGCTACATAAAGAACACGGAAAAGTTTCATGGTTAGATGCTACTCGGTAAGCAAGGTGGTAAACCGACAAATTTATTTCGTTTTGATTTCACTTCACCGGATTCAGGGCAGGTACGGAAACTTTGGTCGTGCAGTTCCATAGGAATCTTCTTCTTTCTCTGCTTTAGTATAAATACTTTTGGTCATTGTTTTACTTGAAATTTTCCGCGAGATTGATTGCGTGACTTAGTTTATAATATGGACGGGTGTCCTGTGCGATAACTTCAAGCTCTCCGAATCATAATTGGTTGCAGCAACTTTATTGTGGCCCGATAAAGTCAAACTGAAGTGACCATAACTGATTTGCAACAAGTGTGCTGCTAGGGTTAAATAACCATGCGCACTCTTTTTGATGATTAAACTCTCTGAAACAAGACACTTCTGCTTTGAAAAATGCCGGAGAAGATCTGCTAGATGAAATTCCGGAAAAGGTTTGTTGAAATAATTTCACAGTGCTTTCTTATAAGCGTTGAAAATACTATTTGATTACACTATTGTAGTCTCTGAAGTAACTAATATTTTGTGATGAACCCAACACCATTCCTAAAAATCTTACTCCGTTGATTGATTTTACACTGGATAGCAACATTATTGTTTCCGTTTGATTCTCACAATTATCATATACTTTACAGATTGTTTCTTATTTTATTGCAATGATTTCACACTCACCATTTAATCTGAATTTTCTCGATCATCTTATGATTTATGTTCTTTTGCTTGTTTTGTTTGCATGCAGTCGTTGATTAAAAGGATCATTTTTCTAGTAAGTAGTATGCAAATATACTTAAGCACTATATCCCTAATTAATGCAATAAGTCCATGTAAATTGTTTCCTAGAACGAATTACTGACCTTCTATCTGAAAGAAACGGCTGTTTGAGCTCAATTTCACAGACACGCAACTTGAGTGTATGCTAAGTAATTTTAAAAGATATTCATCTGCTTTAAGATGCGATCAGGCATCGATCGCTGTTTCTGGTCTATACCGTTTTTTTCTTTATATGATAGACTAATAATCAGCAGATTTGTTTGCTTGTTACTCTTTCTTAGATCGAGATCAATTTATGTTAGTAAGGTTTGCTTCAGATAGAATCGGAACAAAAACAATTGCCTGTATTTCAGTTATTTATGATTGAATTCAAGATCTTTTTTTATACAAATGTAGCGTTTTCTTCATACTTTTAAGAAAAAATTTGGATAAAATTATTCGTCACGGTTTTGAAGGAATTCTCGAATTTTTCCTGTAACACGGCTCATTAGGCGGTGCACACCTTCTTCGTCCATCGTTTTAGCTATCTTATTCCACCAAGTCTTCATCTGATTGATGTCTTTGACAACCTTTCCCTTTGCCTTGAGTCTCCTCTTCATGATTGCCCAGTATTTCTCAATAGGGCGGAACTGGGGGCAGTTGGGTGGGTTAAGATTTTTCGGAACAACCTGGACCCCTTTCTCTGGATACCATTCTTGAACGACTTTGCTGTAATGACAGCTTGCCAAATCTGGCCAAAACATTACGGGATGGTCGTGGGATCGAATGAACGACAAAATTCGTTTTTGGAGACACTCTTTTTGGTAAAGTTCCGACGTCATTGTCTTATTTGTAACGAAAACTTTCGTTTTTTTTGCCACAGCTGCAAATGCCCTGCCAAATCATGAACTTTCGTGCAAATTTGTCGGCAAAAACAAATTTAAATTTTGCTGGAACATCCCCCCGAGCCGTTGCCAAGTAAAATTTTTGACCTGGCCCGAAGTCAGCCTTGACATAGGTTTCATCGTCCATCAGAAGACACTCGTCGAACTTGGTCCGTAGCTTCCGTCGTATAGCTTCCGAGCACGGATTTTGGCCACACTATTCTGTTTGATGGTCCAATTTGGCTGTTTGCTAGCTCGATACGACTTGATTCCTTCCCGGAGTAGAGTTCTCTTCACGGTACTATGGGCAGCACCAAATTTTCTGGCCAAATCACGGTTCGACAGATTGGGATTCCTCTTAATCGTCTTCAAAATCTTACCACGCAGTTTCCGGTCGACAGTTCCACTTCGACGATTGGCTTGAGGCTTCCGAATCGTCGTCAATGTTTCCTTATACCGTTTGATAACGTGCCATACGGTATTTCTGGGCAATTTCAGCTGTTTAGCTAGCCTAGATGCAGACCACAATGGATTTTCCAAATAACTGTGCACAATTTTTTCCCTTCTTTCGGCTTCCATGTTGATTGTTTACAAAGTTCAGTCGATTTGCGGAATGTTGAAAATACATACAATTCCCGACACGTGGGCGCCAAGAACTTCCAAATCCGTCCACCAGGAGCGCCACAATATGAGCAAAAGTTTGTTCCAATTCTAAATGAAGCAAGCCTTAACCCCCAGCCGCCTCTAGTCTCATATTTTAGAAAGGGGCACTTTCTCCTTCACGAATTTTCACCATGAACATAAGTCACACAACAGCTGCGAAACGGTGCTCATATATCAAATCTAGTAAAACTCAACATAACCGATTGTTTATTTCACAAAAATAGAGTTGAATCAACATTAAAACATCTGTGGTACACCCGCCATCAGATTCTGTACGGTATCCTCAAATACGCCCACAGTGATGATTCTCCATCTTCTCTTGAAATCATCAGTACCATTTGCATGCTGTTTAGTTTTGAAGAGTTTCCGCTTAACTAGAGCCCAGTACATTTCCATTGGGTGAAGTTCTGGAAAGTTTGGTGGATTGGCTGTTTTGGCACGTATTTGACCTCTTGTATCTTATACCATTCCAAGACAGATTTTGCATAGTGACAAGAGGCCAAATCAGCCCAAAACAGAGCTGGCGAGTCGTGGCTTCTGATAAATTGTAGCAATCGTTTTTGCAGACATTCTTTCTCGTACACATCCTTATTGACAGTGCCGGTAGAGGGGAAACTTAGGGATTTACAACAAATTGGCGTAAAGCGCCTTAGCACGACTTTGTGCAGTGAAATTCCCGAGTAACCATTAAGCACTAAAACGTGGCATTATGTCAGCATGAAATCTGCATATAAAGCAGCACCTAAATGTCAAGTAGCTTTATTCAGATAAAATTGTATAATGCTAAAACAGGCGAAATAACGTGCTTATATAATGCAGAAGTGACAGCTCATAAATAGCATTAGCAATATTATATTAGTGCAACTTAACAATACTGTCATTTTTTACCGTTTTTGGCAATGTTATTATTCTGCATGTATCTGCTATCTATTTCCGATTTATTTTTTAAAATAATTATTGTTTTGCTTCTTCTTATTCATGATCTAAGCAAAATAAGAAGGAACATTAAATCACTTAGTGTTAATTCATATTAGTATTGAACGGGGTGTTCGTATGAGTGAATCATTATTTTGTAAATTTCCTGCACTGAGTCTCGAACCAAGGAATGCATGTTTGGACAGCTGCCTTTGCTGGCTGTGCTATATAGGATATGTTTGAATGCTAAGAAATATGTGATTAACTTTTCAGCAGAAGCAATGTATGTTATTTTAGTCAGTCGGATGACAGGGCTGCCAGTGAGTAAGGAATGATGTTCATATAGCTTGGCAGTTTACCAAAACAATAATGGTTCCAATTTCTAATTCACTAAATGTTACACATTCACACACAATTCCCCATCCTCAAGTCGGTTCGTCTGCTAACAATATAGGTAAAGGTTACGTTAATGGACCTATGTTAATAGATGGTAGTTCAAACATGTCTGTTACGTATAGCAAATAGAGGGATGAGTAAACTTATCCCGAAAGCTAGCTTATCATGCATGAAAAAATAAAAATGAAAAGCACATCAGCACATCTCGAAACAGAAGAAACTTAAATGCATCGTTTTGTTTTAGACCGATGAAAATTTTGGCAGTCTATTGGTTTGCCGTTATAGTAATCGCCAATTTTCAAAAACATAAATATTTTAAATTCCTTTCTGAAAAATATTCCATAACCGAAGAAAACGATATCACAACTATATACGCTGGTCTTTCTATGCTGCCCGTGTAATGTGTGACGTCAATAATTGTGCTTACGTTGTTTTTAGGTTACTAATACAACTAACATTCACGCTCTGCTCTACCTCCTTCTGTAGCTCATTGGAACCGCTTTATTTGCCAAAACATACCGCCAAAACAAGTGCTGTGTATTGAAAATACGTTAAAGTGTTAACATATTTTATCGCATTTTTAACATTTGTTCGAACTTTTCGTCAGTCGTACATCACCGGTAAGATATTTATAATACAGTAATGAACGTGATTCAAATGATTTGAAATTTCCTTTATAACACGATGGTAGAAATATTCCAATTAGAAAATTGTGCTCTGTTTTGATTAAATGACAAGTAAAAGTGACGTGCGAAAAGCTTTTTTTTTTAATATTATTCCGCCCAAGAAACTTTAGAAAAAAAATCTGCTGAAAACATTCAAAATACATTTTGAAGAAGATTAAATAAGAATACGTTTTGACTAAACTAACATACCTATTTGTTTTGTTCACAAACATGAGGCAAGAACAGAGAAAACCAGAAAAAATATATATGCATTTTGTTTGACAGTAGTGTTTCCGGGTTGATATAAGACCCTTGTGGTAATTGTTGAGGACCCCTGAGGGAGTTGTAAGAAAACCCACGATAAACCACACATGGGAGGAGGGGGTAGAAGTTAAAAATTGCCCAAAATTCGACCAAGTTGTTTATGCATGACGCCTAGTCAAACGTTCAGAAAACATTTGCGATACACTGTTGACCGTAGATTTGGACAAATCCAACTTTCGCGAGTTGACGTACCAAAAGGTCGTTACGGTTACAGATACAAGATCCGTTCGCGAACGTTTTTTTTTCTTAATTTGGCCGCCGTTGGAAGTGTTCAACCAGATCATGTTTTTTTAATGCAGACAAACACCCAGCTCTCTTTGAGTGAAATATTTCACTTATGGATGAAATATTATAAAAGTCACCTTGTTTTTATGTGTACAGATTATCGCGGATGCAAACCTTATTACAATGCAAGGCCATTTTCAAAGGCATAACGAATAGACTAACGTTATTTAAGTGGTAGTTTAATTTTTACCTGTAGTCTGTACAAATTATGAACCAAGCAGCTTGCCAATCACTTCAATGGATGAATTCATCAATAATGCAGAATGCTCGGAACTCATCGCGTCATATTTAATCAACGAAATTGGTAGATTTTTTTCATCATGACATAAACTGTCGAAACGCAGATAACGTGCTGGTTTGATGCATTAATTAAGATTTAAGACAGAGATCCTTTGTCTATCGTAGTAACGTTCCGTCAATATCAGTTCAGTGTTATCTAATCGCATTTATCACAATCGTTATCCGTATCACTCTAAAATTTCAAGGGGAAAGTTCACTGAATCAAAAAATAATGCACTGCTGTCTGGTATGGAAAAGACAATCAGAAATCATGAACACATTTGCAAAGCAATTTGAAATACAGTACTGGCAGAAAAAAAAGGATCACTAAATATAATTTTATTGCATCTTTGATATCAATCTTGTATCGATATAAATACTTAATTTCTTTTCAACAAGTTTGTAGGTTTTTTAGAGTGTTTTTATTTGACGTGGAAGAAACGAAAAATATATTTGAATATGTTAAAATTTATGCAAAATTACCATTTTATGACTGGCTGAAAAAAGTGCTATTATTTTTAAGTGAACCTAGCACTGTATTTGTCAAGGGTGCCAGATATTATTTTCAAAAATTTGAATTGTCTAGGAATGTCTAAAAGAGTTTGTAATTTTTTTTTTACAAAATTAGACTTCTTTCGGAGAAAAGAAGTTATAAGAGAGCGAGTTATGTCATTTTCACTATATGTGTATTTATTTTAACATTTCTGCATCTAATTCTTGCAGTGTATGCAATTTAACACTACTGTTTCATGTTTTTGAAAGTTTTAAAGTTAGATGAAATAATTTTCTATAGTTTTTTTTCCTGTTTTGTATTTTAAAATCATAACATAGTTTTCCTTTGATAAATTCAAAAGACTTCTTTCTTCTTTGTCCATAAATAACCATTGAAAAACAATGAATTACGAAATAAAAATAAATATGTTTTTTCCATTAATAATAAAATAAACTACAATGAAACTTATTGTTACGAAATAAAATGTTTGGGGTAAAAGGCTTTTATTTTTGTAATTAAGATCGAGGGGCTGTAGCTTGTATTTATGGTTTAGTTGATTACTTCTTAGTTGTCAGATGCAACAGCCTATAGTTGTCATTTGAAAACAGTTTCAGTGGGTGCACCTTTATTTGAAATAAATTTAGTTTTAAGATGTCTACAAAAGTCTGGAACATAAAAAAAATGTCTTTTAAATCTGTGCATCGTTAAAAAAGTCTGTAACAAAAATGAAAGGTCTGCAAACTTACAGACAGGTCAGTAAATCCAACATTTTACGAGCGCTAATGGCCGCAAATTGTATTCGCGTCTTTTGCAGCGTCCGGATGCATGCGATTTGATGGACGATGAGACCTATGTAAAGGAGGACTCAAAAACCCTTCCAGGTCCACAATACTGTACTGCCGTCGTTGGGGAGGATGTGAGTGATGCGGACAGGACAGGAAATTCGGTCGAAAGGTACTGGTATAGCAAGCAATATGTTCCTGTGGTTTGAAGTCAACCATTTTTTACACTACCGGAACTATAAATGCGGAAATCTATCGATCCGAGTGTCTCCAGAAGAGATTGTTGCCTTTATATAAGAAGCATAGTACACCTCCACTGTTTTGGCCGGATTTAGCGTCGGCTCACTATGCTAAAACCACTCTCAATTGGCTTGCGGAAAAGGGTATAGATTTCGTTGAGAAAAATATCAATCCACCAAATTGCCCTCAGCTTCGACCCATCAAACGTTACTGGGCAATCGTGAAGACGGTCTTCAAAAAGACTGGTAAGGCAGCTGGTAACATGCAGGAGTTTAAAAAAAATTGGGCTCAAGTGTCCAAAAAATGCGATACAACACTTGTCCGGAACTTGATGAAGAGCATTCGATCCAAAGTTCGAAAATTCGTGAAGGAATAACTTAAATTTCATCCGGTCTTCATTATGTTCAAGTTTAACCTCGTACAATAAAGGATCAATTTTTGGTATGAATAAAATATCGGTTTTCAACATAATTTGAAAGAAAGTTTGTGGATAGCTTATTTTCGATACACTCCCTAGTACTCGTAAAATGCTGGATAAGGCATCCCTAGTATTTACTGCTTGTGTTAGCTATCAATAGGTATCGTTACTCTTTTTGTAGTTTGTAACCGTAAAAACAATTGTAACCTTTCAAACAGTTATTTGATGGAGGGAATCGGATTAATAGTTCAAGCCCGGTGCTTTAAATAAGATTGAAAAGCATGGTTTCGAAAAATCGCCATTTTGAATTTATACAATTTTTTTATCTCTTTAAAATTTTGAATAATAATCAAATTGATTCTTCAAAACCGAAAGTTCGTACGCCTTTTCAATCTCCCACAAAAAAAACATACAAACTTTGCCTTATTTTTGCCCAAATCTAGGGGAGGGTCCCCATAAAGAACAAGCTGGCGTTGATTTAAAAAAAGGAACGAAGTAAAACGATTCGCATTTGCAAAAGAGTTCGCGAAAAAGGCTGTTGTGTTTTGGGAACAAGTTCTATGGGCCAATGAAAGTAACTTTGGTCTTTTCAGATGGTCAGATTTGAACCCACTCGAGAGCTTGTAGTCGATTCTCGATCAGCAAGTTGACAAAAGCAAGCACTTTCAAGGCCTTGAACAACTGCGGCTTAGTTCCTGAAAGGGACTACAGGGATCGAGTATTTGGTAGATGTCGCAACCAAAAGCAGCAAATAATGGCTTAAATAAGTTACCTACCTAGCCCTTTTCCAAACGATTATGTGACCCATTAACCTCGAGCTAGCCACGAGTAATTGGCATCCCTCTTTTACTAATAACAAAAAGTAAAATGTTTTGTACAACAATATTGAACATCGGCTCCGTAAAGTGTTACACACGCCTGAGCCTAACAAATAAACGAACTGATTAAAAAAAAAAGGCCTTGAACATGCCTGGTAAAATATTGATGAAAACCATTTTGAACATCTGGTTGAAAGCATGCCTCGACGCTTACAAGGAATCATCAAAGCTAAAGGAGGATATACGAAGTGTTGAATTCAGCGTAATCCGTTTTGAAGAGGAGAAAAATATCTCATGAGCACGTTATCTTCACCACACTATGAAGAGTAAATAATAACTTGAAAATGAGAAGAAAGATTAGTAATTTCCATTTAATTCCAACTACCTTTATGGCTCATCTTGACAGATACGCGTATTTCGTCGATAATGTTCAGACTGCCGAAAATCGACAGTCGAGTATTAGTATGCGACACTGAAGAAGTCTGCACATTATAGACGAAATACGCTTATCTGTCAAGATAAGCAATAAAGGTAGTTGGAATTAAATGGAAATTACTATGTTTTTCTTTTTCATCATTGCGTACTCCCTAGGGTTGTTATGATTGACGCTACCAGGTGGCAGGCTAATCGCACGCAGAATCTGTGGCTGCGGTAGGAAGACCAAGGTTTTCATTTCTGATAAGATATTTAATTCAGAGCTGTACAGAACGTAATGTCTCCAAAACCGAATATTGCCATTCATTAGATCCCACAATGAACCTGTCATGTTTTGGCCAGATCTTGCAAGCTGTCATTACAGTAAAACAGTGGTATGAAACCAACGGGATTCAGTTGACACCGAAAGAACTCAACCCACCATATCCCAGCTCAGGCCGATAGAGAGATTTTGGGCTATTATGAAGAGGAAGCTGAAGGTGAATGGCAGTGTTGTCAAAAGCATCAATGAATTGAGAACCAAGAGGAACAAGATTGCCAAAACGATGGATGAGAATAATGTGCGTCGGTTGATGAAACGTATTCTGGGAAAAGTCCGGAAATTTATTCGAAATCGAGATGATTAATTTTTTTTTTTGTATTTTCCCTCTAAAGTTCACATGAAGTCGAACATTTTAGTACATTTAACAGAATACTATTTTGTTAAACTATATCCGAAATATGCCCAATAGTCTATGTTTCAATTCTAACTGGGCCATACTTAAGTTCTGATTCCAATCATGTAACTACCATTTATGATTTCATGAAAGTTGTGCACATATTTTTTCATTTTAATTTATTGCACACTTTTGAATATTTATTTATAATACTGATTCCATTCCGTTTAATAATTTGACCAGCTCGCGTTTTGGTATTATGAACTTTGTTATTCAAATGCGATCTTAATGTCTTTTTTTAGTACTGCATGTCTTGTGCGGTAATACAACAAAACGACGAAATCCGGTTCTATCCAACAAAAATACTCTCACTTATTTCATCGTTCAATCATGATTAATTTAACAAACGAGGTGCCGCATCTGCGCAGAAAAAAAACAACACCTTGCAAGAACTCCAGACTTATAGTGGTGACCAATAGCTTATTTCCTCCAGACTAACGCCCACAGCACACAAGAACGCATAATTCCATCTGTTTGACTGTTGATGACTTCACGATCGGAATTCTAATTTTCATTTATTTCTCATTCAAAAATGTGTCTAAGCATTACGTAACCCTCCGAGCAAGCGCGACGAGATGCTTGTTTTCCATTTCTTATGTCCTCTCCACATCCAACCACAGTCCGCCGACCACCTCGGCCAGCTGGGACTTGGGATCGTAGCGGATCGGCAGCTGGGTACGTTCGTTCACACTAAAGCGCAACCGACTAATCAGCTGGGCGATTCCGAACTTGACCTCCACCAGGGCAAATCGCATTCCGATGCAATTTCTCGGTCCATCCCCGAACGGGAGGAAGCTGTGCGAATGGCGGCCGTTGACAGCCTGCGCGGTGAACCGGTCCGGATCGAAACGGTCCGGGTCCGGGTAGATCTCCGGATCGTGATGAATCTGGTGAACGGGAATCATTAGCATGGTTCCCTTTTCGACGGTGACTTCGGGCGATGCAATCCGGTATGGTTCGTTGGCAATGCGAATCAGGTTGCCCACGGGTGGATGTTTGCGAAGGGTTTCTGCGGGTGAGTAAGAATGTTGTTTGACGGAACATTTGGAACGTGAGTTAAACACTTACCGTTGACCACTTGTTCGAGATAGGTCATCTCTTTGAGCGCATCGTAGGTAATGGACTACGCATGATTGGCCAGAACACGAGTTATTTCTTCACGGGTCTTTGTCTGCACCTCGGGATTGTTTGCCAGTTCGAACAGAGCCAATGATAGAGTCATGTTCGAAGACGTTTCAAGCCCGCAAAGAAGAACAAAATGCTGCGAGCAGCCAGCTCATTCAACGTTATCCTTTCCTTAGAATTCTTCCTCGTGATCCTGGATTGTTCTCTTATTTTTCAGTTGCAACAGTAGCTGCAAAGTCTACCGTATCACGTTGCTCTTCTCTCGATAGTCCACCGTTCCTCGAATCATATCCATGAAATAATCCGTTACATCCTTCGGCAACTGCCTCATACCCAACTTTCTGGCTAAATCTCGGTAGCTTAGAATTGTGAATACCTTAATCATCTCCCAATGGTTGGGTTTGAAGATCTTCTCCCCTTTTCCATCAATTCCGAGCCTTCATTCTTCAGCGCATTAGTCTCCAAACCAAAGGCACACGATGCGATTACATCACTGGTGAACTTTGGGCAAGCCCTTCACATCTGCGGGATTCTCGCTACCACATGCTTATCAGAGCAGGCTATGAATTCATCTCCGATTTCGCAAATCGTCTGAAACATATGCCATCTTGACGCGTGAAGTGAACGTCGGGCTTAGCTTGTTTCAGAGGCGCCACCTTTCGCCTTCAATCGAACAACAGATGCGCCGACATGGGGTCTTCCTTTCATTGTAGTGCGTGCCCCGATCAGCGAAAGCTGTTGAAATCACTTCACCAAAATCGTGTTGATCAGGTCCAGATCGTTCCAGGAACAGAATCGGTTTCACCGACAGATATACTCCCAGCGCTTGCGGGTCTTCTTGTACGGCGCTAGTGCAAGTTTATCCATCACCTCGGTGAAGTACGGCAGAACCCATGCCGTTGAAGGAGCCCGGTTGGCAGTGAGCCTCGGAACGTTGCAGGACATTCCGATCAGAGCCCAGTAGGCATACTTACGGCAGGAAGTAGATGTACAGAAGCCCGATAGCAGGAGAACAGATACATAGGACACTGTTGAGCAGACTCATTTCGACGACGAACTGAACGAAACCGCGGTCAGCAGAACGACTAAATTATGAACCTGTGGATGTGTTGCCACCGACGTATTTTCATTATTCTCTGGGTTCAGTCTTAGCCGATCGCATTGCAATGGTATATAACTGTGGGTGAAATCATGTGTGTGGGAAAGGGTAAATAGGCATGAATTTATCCACCTATAAGATGATTGAACCTTTTTAAGTGTGTCGATTATCTATCTTGCATGGGTGAGTTGATTGATGGGTGTTGGTTAATGGCAGAAACTGATTTTCCGAAGTTGTTCGAATTGCATCTGCATGACTTGTTGATTCGAAATATGTTATAGGACTACAATACCTTTCATTTTGCGGGGATTTTGCGTCTCATACGACAAGTATGACTCACTTTTATGGTCACTCTAACATGCAGACATGTGTCGATCTCGTTAAACTTAGCCGATTGGTTTATGACGGTTCATTCTCGGGATGTTTCAACGCGATATAAATGCATTTCATTGTAAGAAAGGTTGACTTTGTGATTGGTTTGTTTAAGGTGCAAACACCCGTAATTATTCCATGAGAATTTATAAGCAATTTCTCCATTCAAAATCTAAATACTGTTTTTAAAAATGTGTTCATTGTTTTTAAATGACAGTGAACACATTTTAGTGGATATTAATTCAATTTTGGACGAAATAAACTGGTTTTGAATTTCGTTGATGATGATGAGGCTTCTTTAAGAAATAATGTTGACTGTTTGCACCTTTAGGTGTTATCGGAATGAGATCAAACTTCATCTATATAAATAAAAATGAGTTGGGGTTCCTTTGTCACGATTTTCACTGGAAAGGGAAGCTCCCATACAAATGAAACACAAATTTCTACGCAACTCGAGAACTAATCAAGCAAAGATACCAAATTTAGCATGTGTGAGTTTTTGAAAGCAAAAAGGTTTTATGGTAGCTTGAGAACCTCCCGTCACTAAAAAGGGGGGCTCCTATACAAATAAAACACAATATTCTGCATAACTCAGGTACTAATCAAGCAAACAGAACGAAATTCACCATGGTGGTTTTTAAGACAAAAAATGTTTCAATGTTGGTTTGAGACCGCTTTCCATCCTAAGGGGGGGGGAGGAGGGCTCCGATACAAATGAAATACACTATTCTGAATGACTCGAGGACTAATCAAGCAAATGGAACCAAATTTGGCATGTGGATTTTTTTGAAGGTCAGACATATTTCTATGGTGGTTTGAGACCCCTTTGCCCTCTGAAAGGGGGGGGGGGGCTCTCATACAAATAAAGCGCAATTTTCTGCATAACTCGAGAACTATTCAAGTAAATGAAACCACATTTGGCATGTGGGGGTTATTGGAAACAGAATTTTTATTTATATTAAAATGGATTTCTGTCTGACTGTCTGTCTGACCGATCGGAGTGAAAATATGTATGCAGGTATTTTTGGGGCTGGGGAAGGTTCTTATGATTGTTTGAGACCGCTTCCCCCTTCCGGCTCGCATATAAATGAAACACAAAATTCTGCATAGCTTGAGAACTAATCAAGCAAATGGAATCAAAAATGATATGCGGGGTTTTTTGAATGCAAGACGTGTTTCTATGGTGAATTCAAACACAAATTTCAACCAATCCTGAGAATTATCCAGGTAACTAAGCCACAAACTGTGTATTGTCTGGGTAAGAAGAATGTTCTGATAGAAGTTTGAACTCCTTATTACTCAAAAAAACCTTATTAAAAAAAAAGCGTCAGTTCTATGTAATGTTCATTCATTTAGTTGCAGGCGTAGCAACGCTCGCACCGGGATCAGCTAGTCTCAAATAAAGGATGGATTAAGTTCTACATCAGAGTTGTTAAACTTCTACTGAATCTACGAAATACATAAAACAAACAGCAACGAAATTTCCAAGACAATGATGCTTCAGAGCAGTAATCATGTCACTTAACTTAAAAATAACTACTACAAGGGACAGTCCAACGGGGTTGCACGATGACTGTTGCTTATAATGATTACAATAATCATGAAAATGGACGAATTCACCACGTTCATAGCATTCTTGACTATGATCATGGTATCAAGGACTATTCCGACATTATAGTAAATGTTGAACAAACTATTTTTAATTGACATTTCGACCATGATCAAAGTCGACCCAAAATCACTAAACTGTAATAGTCATCCTAACCCCCAATAATGTTTGAATTGACCATCAAATTTGTCTCTGTGTAACTTCAACAACTAGCACTACCGGCTGTTAACAACGTTTCCTTCACATCCGACATCCGTCTTTTGAAGGCTTACCTCCGAATATGACCTTTTCGTGGACATTTTAAAAACGAACAACACTTAAAACGGAAATACTTTACTTCTGCTGCGCGCAAAGGAAACCATAAACCAATCAGAGCGCCAAGCGGTCAACATAGAAACCAACTGGATAAACCATCATCAGAGCCAGGGGACACAGACATGTCTGTAAATTTGCAGACTTTTTAAACGATGCAGACATTTAGCAGACATTTTATTTAGGTGACAGACTTTTAAAGACATTTGAAATATTTTTTAAATTTCAAATAAGGCTTTGTGCACAAATTACGTAACGTATGAAGGGGGAGGGGGATGAGCAACCGTTACTTTCTGTGACATATGGGGGAGGGGGGTTTGAAATCGTAACGTAATTAAAATAACCAACGTTGAAAAAAAATCAAAAGTGATTAACCATTTTGCATCAATTGAATTTCCTGTGACAAGCAATGCAGCAAGTAGTGAAGTAGAAAAGCCTGTTGAGTGACGGATTCATCCGTGCTTTGACCTACTCGCAGAGTATGTTAAATAATAAGTAACGTCCGTGGTTCAGTACACTGCCCAATTTTCGTCATAGTTTTAAATTTTGGTTCCTTTCATAGCCAATCGCATGTGTTCTTATAAGAATGGCCATAATAGAAACAAATTTATGGCTGTGGTGCATCTGAAGTTTTAAAAAAAATGGATTAAGTCTATCTTTTGATTTCAAATCAAATTCTAATGCTTCGATAAATGGAGATGTACACTGAAAGGTAATTTTTGTTAATTATGCTCGTTTCGTAAACATGCATTATGCACATAGAACAAATGTCTCGTAAATTACATGCGATATTCATGTTGCAGCGAAAGCAAAACGAACTCCTCGTAGTTGGCCGTTTTTTAATTCTATTTTGATCTGGTAAAGTTTTTTATTGGTTACAAATTACTCGTAGCTCTGTTTTTTTTGTATGAACGTTTTGCTTAGTTTGACAGTTGCGCGTGTGGCTTTTGATACGAAGAAGCTTCGTAGAAAGTACAAATCAGTTTCGTTGCAGAAAACAACGAATAGATTTGTTAGTCTACCTTCGATCGTATATAGGAACGAAAATTAATTTTCAGTGTACTATTTAATTGTGATCTACTAAACAAAAGATTTTTAATTTTTTACAGAAATCCAGTAAAGTTTTACCGAATTCTCAACAGCTGAACGTTCGGTAATCCTTTTACTTGGATTTCGGTGAAATTTTACAAATATCTTTTAAATATTTACCGGATTTCAGTAAAATTTTACCGAAATCCGCAGAAATCGGATTATGGAACATTCAGCTGTTGAGAATTCGGTAAAACTTTACAGATTTCTGTAAAATAATCTGAGTGTGTACATCCACACGCTGAGGAATATATTGTTCTGTATAGATTCAATAAATTTTATTATTGACTCACGGCTCACCATAATATTTATCTATTCAAACAATACTGATTTAATTTTAAAACCAAACAACAATTTTGTTTTGTTTTTAAAACAGCTGCAGAGGAAGGCTTCTATTGAAACAAAAGCATTTGTTGTTGAAGAAGCTACAGAATCAATGTACCTTTGCATTGATTCGATCAAAGCAGTTGGATTGAAAAAAAATGTTTTTATATTGAAACCATTGAAATAATAAGAAATTTAGTAAAAATTTTATTGATTGTTGATTCTACAAAATTATTGATAGAGCGTCCGATATACAGTTTACGACGGAAAAATATAGTGCTAAGACGATTTTATTATTACAATTTCCAATAATTGCATTAGAGTTAATATTATGCATTGCATGAAAATGTATCGAGTTAAATGTGCACTGAATTAAACGTTTTTGTGAAGCTATATAATACCGTATAAGAGACATTTGAATCAACTTGTCAGCGAACTAATATTTATCCAACAGTTGAATACTGATAGCAGTGAGTGCAATGTTTTTTCGCAATCTTTATATTAGCTTTAAGTTACTTAAATAAAATTAGTTGAATGATGTTATGCAATCTCTACCAATTTCAAGTATATTCGGAAATTCCTTAATACATAGC
>JASCZW010012746.1:0-27584 GCA_034211315.2 Aedes japonicus
AAAAGTTATGCACTGTGACTCTAATGGTCTCTATATTTGCTGGAATAAATCCGTAGTGGGTGGTGTATGGAGAACGCAAACAAAATGCTGAATAAAGAGTATAAATGCATATGTTTGCAATAGCGAAGGAAAATATGTCATCACATTGCTGAACATGTGGGCGCAAATCTTCTTTATGTACCAGGTGCATTGGAATAAGAACGCCTATACGCAGATCGATGATTGGGAGAAAGTGCAGATTCAATGGATCTGAGCATTCACCATGAACTAAATAACGGGCAATAAGGTTGTTGTTCTGGAGTGGAACATATGGTTCGAAATCCTCGATTGCTGCGGACATAATGCCAGATGATGAGTAATGTCGAAAGTTTTCGAACCAATTGCTTTGTTTTCATTACTCTGGTGCATTGCACCAATGACAATTCTTGCAATGTATCACTTTTCCATTCTGACAATGCACTCATAATTATATCTCTATGTTGACTCTTTTGCGAATTATCCGCATACCACGCAACGTGTGTTCGAATCGAAGAGATAATTTCACTCGGTGACTGTGCTGTGCTTGTGCATACCAATCGCGATAAACATAAACATCTGAATGATACACATCTGCAGAATTGGCAAAACAAGAACTAACCGAATGCTTCCTTCGCGATCTGAGCAGTGCATGGTGGATCAAGTTTGAGCAGGTTCGCAGTTTGTAAATTTTACAGAACGTTTTCTATGATTTTTGAGATTTCCGCAGAATTGACAAACAATGCAACCTGAGACGTGGGGATGCCTGCGCTTTTTAGACAACAGTAATACTTAGCTGCCTGTCGACCGCAAAGCCTACTGCATATAAATATCCGAATGATGGTTGTTACGTGAGATTGCAATCATCATCACCCAAGCTGCGCATGCTTCGATGGCACGAATCGTTCGTCCCACAACAGAGCGTGGAAAGCACACGGTCGTCGCTCGCAAGAAAGAAGTCGTCGAAGGACGAAAGATGAAGAAATTCCAGTTTGTCGTCCTTTGAGTAATGTTGCCCGCCGTTGCATTCCTCTTGCTGCTGTCGTTTTTGGGGAAAGGGACGGAACGCGTGTATCATCTCGCAGAGGCGGCAGTGGCGACAGCGGCATCTTATTTCGCGTGTTTAGCAACATGTCAATGTCACAACCCGACAACGTCGTGGAGATCAGGAGATCTCCTTACATCAGGTGACAAAATTCCAATGCTAAGTTATTGGCACTGTCTTGAAGCTCGGTGATCATATTGCTGGCTACTGTCACCAGATCTTGTGTGAACGAGGACTAAACGGTGAGTTTATGTTCTGTGAAATTCTTCAAATTTACATTAGTTTCAAAGCAGTGGATATTGCAAAAACGGGACGCCAAGTAAGAGCAAGAGGAAAAAGATCAAAGCAAGCTAACGTCAAAAAAGAAGATCTCACAGCAAGCAGGGAAGGATCGGAGGAAAACGAGAACCGGACAGAGATCGAAACTGCATTTTATAATTTATAATGACTTATTTGTGGGTTCCGCACGGGCTCTCGGGGCACAAAAGGATCCGCAACGGGGATGGTGGGCTGTATCTACATGGGGAAGAACAAACCGCTCTAAAATCGGGCTATTCACCTCGTTTTTGCATCCCTATTCTCTCTCGCCTTCGCTGCTAAACCCGCCGCGAACGCATTTTTCGGTTGCTGCTGCTGCTGCTGATGCTGATGCTGCTACTGATGCTATCGGCTGAGATTTCTGCGCTTTTTTGCTGTTGTTGTTGTTGTTGTTGTTGTTGCTGTCTTTCTCGTATAGGATTTCTTTTGCATTTCGGGGTTCCTCTTCTCAAATTTAATGTTGATCGTTTATAGTTTCGGGTTTATGTTCTCGCTTTTGTTATTCGTGGGCAGTTTTTTTTGCCCTTGTTGTGGTTGTTGTCTTGCGCGATCTTAGCTGGCCGTGCGTCATTATCGGCCTATCACGTACACATATAGCAGCGCAGGCCTTCCCACGAATCCGAGGTTGCTGCGGCTATTTCTGCATCGGACGGCATAGCTGGTCAAAGAAAGATGAATATATGCTGCAACCGAATCAATCCCTGTGCATGTGCATACGTGTAGGTTGTATGACTGTGTTTGCTTTCGGGGCAATTCTAATTCTATATCATTATTATAGCCTTTTGATACCTTCACGTTTCCTAATTTGAAGGCTTTGCAGTGCATTAGATATTTGGAGTGGCTTAGAGTTAGGCTAGGAAAATTTGAAACCTAACTGGTGCTGGAGTGCTAGAGAAAGGACAGATACTGTTAAATTTTTCGAAATTGTAAGTTGTAAAAGACGAGATTATTAATTCAACCCCTGCAATGTTTCTGAAGCTGAGTATTTTCGTAGTTTCCTTCCCTAATCCTCACCTGAACTTCAATCTTCCCAAAACCACACATCTCTTGGTCAGTACTGAATGCGTACACTAATCTGAGCCGCATTGTCTCCATAGGCAGATCCACCGCGAAGAGTCGAAGCTTTGTGCAAGTTCGAAACTAATTACACCGTGGGATTCTGATCGGACCGGAGCCGCACACGGTGGTAGATGTGAACGACCCCATACTAAACCGTCAGTGCAGGCAAAGTTCAAGGTCAGTTTCGAGCGAAAAGAGTTTGGGTTTCGTTTTAGAAAGGTGCAGCGCCATCATTCCCATTTGATTGCAGCACAGACTTAGACATGACCACCGCATGGCCAGATGGCGCCCATAGATAGGTTTTGGTGCTTGCCTTCGTCAATTATAGTGGCTCGATGAAGGATGCTGCGTCCAAGAAGGAATGCAACTGATCACTTGAAACCGGATCGGTGAAGTCGTTAATCTTTGCACATGTAAAGCTTGCTGGATTTATAAAAGAGACTTGACAAATCGGAGAATTGATCCAATGATCTCGGTTTACCGTGCCTGCTGGATGATCTCCGAAATCGAACTCATGCTTTGGCTCAGCAACCTATGCGTAAAATTAACCACGTTTGTGTCAAAACACGCCTAGCCTGCCACTTGTCATTCAACCCATCGATACTCCGTGGACTGCATAATCAACTTGAAAAACCCGTAGTTATAGAGAGAGAGCTTACACGTATGACAGCTATTGCACGTTCAGCTGAAAGAGTATCCTCGGTTCTATGCTACATTGTATGATCTGCAACGCATGTCACCAACAAAACCACATGCTCAACTAGTAGATTTGTGGTAAATATCGTAGACTGATGGTTCATGCTAATGCAAATGAGTTAAGCTGATCTAAAGTACAAACTTTTACACTGATATTCTGCTAAAATCATAATATCAACATCAATCCTCGGACCTCTCTATGCCGTGTACCTGTTTGCACAAGATAGCTACTAGTCCATACGAGATAGTTGATCGCAGCCGGTGGGGTTAAAATTACATCCATTCAATTAATCGAAGTAATGAGATTCAATCTAAATATGATAACTTAATTAAACCGCACTCGGTTCCCTGTCGTCCAACAACTGTGAAACTACAGTGAGCGATAAAATATGCATGGTTCGAAGTGTCCATAAACGTTGCAGTGAATTTTCCTCGTTGCTGATGTACAATTTTACGACCGAAAATGATTTGTTATAAAAGAAACGGCCGGAAAGCGCATCCATCACAGTAGGCGTTCGAATGGTGACAACCATGCGTCCGACAGTAGTAGCTACGTTTGGGTTACTTTTCCTACAGGTCCTACCGTCGGCGGAGGCAACCATTGATTTCATGTTCGTTTTTAAGGTTTGACGTAGTCGTTTATCCGAGTTTCTAATAATCTGGTACGTTTAATTTTACAGATAGCGTGGGACTTTTTCCTTCGATTGATGGGAGAATTCAGCATAGGGAACACCAACGAAGTTCCGACGATCGAACAAATCGGTAACGTCGAAATGATCAACAGCAAGACAGGGATGGACGGATCCACTCCAACAGGTCAAGACCAGCAAGGATCAGAGCTATCTGCCTTGATCAATCTAATGCTCACTTGGAAGGATGAATAAAGAATTTGCTCGTTTTGTTTTTTAATTCTAGGACATACTTTTTTTACACTTTTTCTTTTCTTTTTCATACTGGGTTAATTTAAAAAAAATGCTAGCGGGACACTAAAGTGGAAGGTTTTTTTAATGCTAATAAGGGACTATTCATAAACCTCGTAGACTCATTCTTGAAAATCTCAGACCCCCTTCCCTCCTCGTAGACTTTTCTCCATGCCTTTTTTTTTTGTTTGAAATTTTGTATGGAGCGTAGACACTTCCCCTCCTCCCCCAGGAAATGTCTACGTGGTTTATGAATAGCCCCTAAATCTTGTACGACTGAACAGAGTGACTTCATTCATACACCATTTGATCAGAACAACTTAAAAATTTGTTGTATTAATGATTGTTCTCGAAAAAAATGCAATACTATTTACACGAACAGTGTGAACACCACATGTCAGCAGCCAGAGCTCACACAGTATCTATTGACATGTTCAACTTATTGACTTAAAGACTGTATTCGATGAAATTTTGACACACGCAATTGTTCGTAACTTTTTAGCGTGTGGGTAAAAATTATTGAAATTTTAACTGAATGTATTTCATTGTGTTGTGTCAATTGTGTAATGAGTTTCATGAAAATCGGACGAGTGATTTCAGTGATGGCTTCGAATAAAGAAATAGTGCGCCAACAAATTTTGGGCACTCACTTCGAAAACCCAAACGCTTCTCTTCGATGGATCGGAAAACTGCTCGGAATCGCACATTCAACCGTATCTCATGTGATCAAAACGTTCAAGGACCGTAAGACAACCTAGCGGAAAAATGGTAGTGGCAAAAAACGTGGCACATCAAATCCGGAGAAGGCCAGGATGGTATTGAACCAATTTAAGCGTTATCCCAACATTTTGATCAGGGATGTTGCGAAAAAGGCGAAAGTTTCAGTTAGTTTTGTGCAGAAAACAATGAAACGTTCTGCATTACATGTGTACAAGGTCCAGAAGGCACCGAACCGGAGCGACAAACAGAACTCGATTGCCAAAACTCGTGCAAGAAAACTATACAGGGAGTGGCTCACACAACCGTTCTGCATTGATGGACGATGAGACCTACATTAAAACCGACACCAAACAAATGCCAGGACAGGAACACTACGTCGCCACCTCTAAGTTGGCCGTTCCGGAGAGTGTACGGAAGAAGAAACTGTCGAAATTCGCCAAAAATTCCTTGTCTGTCAAGCGATCTGCGGATATGGCAAAATGAGTCAGCCCTTCATCACCTCTGGGACCGTCAACGGACAAATCTACAAGGACGAATGCCTCCAAAAACGACTTCTGCTCTTCTTGAGATCTTACGATGGCTCGACACTGTTTTGGCCGGATTTGGCATCTTGCCACTATGCCCGGCCAATCTTAGACTGGTACAAAGATAATAATGTAGTTTTTGTACCAATAGACGTCAACTCTCCAAACACTCCGGAACTTCACCCAATTGAAAAATTTTGGGCAATCATGAAGGCAAAGCTCGTTAAAACTCCAAAACTGATAGAAAATGAACTTGAACTAAAGAAAGTGTGGTTAAAAGTAAGTAAGCAAGTCGGTCCTATCATTGCCCAAAATTTGATGAAAGGGGTCAAGGCAAAGGTGCGGGCATTTGGGTTGGGAGAAGAGGTTCAATAAACCAATGATGTCAAAACTTAGCCATTTAGTAGTACTTTATTTCCAGAAAGTTTGAAAAGAATCGGGCTCAAGGAAAATTTTTGGTGACCTATTTTGTGTGTCCAAATTTCATCGAATACAGTCTTTATTCAATATAGTTGAATAGTTCAATATATTTCTGATTCATCACTCAATGATATTGGACATTCAATTCACATTGGACTCATTTAAAAAATTAGCAAAAGGATTCGGCTACATTCTTAGGTTGAATAAGGAATGATGAATTCATAAATAAACTGGATTTAAAACTTTCTAGTGTAAATATTAGCACCAATAACAGTTGTTCTATATTCGTCTATTCCTTATAATTTGGCGCATTTTGATTTGACAGAGTCGATGAATTGTTCAGCTCACGGGAAAGCAATGCGTACAATGAGAACTGTGAGAACGGTTGAACTGTTTTTTTTTCCGTCGGCCTATTTTCCTCACATGGTGACAATCACCGACGCCAAGGAGACGACTCCACCACCTGGACCCTACTTAACGACTCATGACTATGAGCCGGAAACAACGGCTTTACTTCCCTTCCAAAGGAAGACGTGACCAGATTTTTTCGCCTCAGAAAAACCACCGACGCCGAATGGGATTGAACCCAGACCCACTGGGGTGCCAGTAGCAGTCACGCTTACCACTGCACCACCGACGCCGGCGGTTGAACTGTGATCTGCGGTTCTTTTCTAAAGAGCTGTTGGTCATTTGCTCACTGAAATGAATAGATTCAGTGGAATAGTTCAGGACCGGATTGCCCTGCTAGCGTTGAATAGCGTTGAAAGTAGGGATGGGTCTAAGCAAACTAATAGAACCATTTCAACCTACCATATGCGCTGTGATGCGTATAAATAAGATGATAACATTTTACTATACACCAACGTGATCCTACGTGAACCTCGCGGTTATCTCCCTGATATAACCCACCTCTATTGTTGATGTAGAACTACGTCTTTGATGTCTATACTAGGGTACAATTTAAAAAAAATCGCATTGCGTTTAATCGGAAAGTGGTCAGGTTTTGAACGTCAATATCGCAGTCGTTTCTCAAGAGATTATAATGTTCTAGGTCATCTAAACGGTCCTTGTGTTCAGAACTTAAGATCTACAGTAGTAACTATGGCTTTTTGGGGTATACGAAGTTACGCTACGGAGGCAACCATAGTTGAATATTTTCGTACGTAAAAAAAACATTATAAGATAAACTGGGATGATCTAGATTATCCAAACTATCCTTGAATTCAGAAGATAAGATTACAGTTGTAACAGTAGAATTTTGGAATATGCAAAGGGACAATATGTATTTAACAATACTCATTGAATAGTATGGAAGATCACCAGACATAATATGACAATCTTGGAATACTATAGGTCATCCAAACTGTACAAAGTAAAGTCACTATATGTATATTAAAAGAATCATTTGGAAACTCAACAATCATTATGTTATAACTTTGTGATCGTCTAGGTAATCCAAATTGTCCTGGAGTTTAGAACTTGAAATCTGCGGTAGTAATAGTAGCTTTTTAGGCTATACAAAGTAACATCACGTATTCAAGCATATTCAGTGAATATTTTCAAACGTAATCTTGAGATGGTCTAGGTCATCCAAACGGTCCTGGCGTTCAAAACTTAAGATTTACAGTTGTAACAGTAATTTTTAAGCAACACAAAGTTTCAACAAATATTCGAACATATTCAATTAATATTCTTAAAAGTCTTAAACATTATAAGGCAATATGAAATCTGTTAGGTCATCCAAACTATCCTTGAGATCAGAACGTAGGAGCTACAGTAGTAACAAAAGCTTTTTTGGGCTATGCAAAGCTACGATATGTATTGAAATATATTCACTTAATTGGAACAACAACAGACATTATGAGATAATATTCGGATGTTCCGCTTTCTGGACTAACCAAAGTAACAATATGTATTAGACCAAATAAAGTGAGTCTTTTGGAAGGTAAGCAGATATAATGGGATATCTCCGAATGTTCCAGGTCACCAAAACTGCCCTTTATTTCAAAAATTAGAATCTACAGTCGTACTAGTAGCTTTATAACCTATGAAAGGTGACAATATGTATTTAAACACATTCAGTGAATCTTCTGTAAGGTCACCAGTCATTATCAGAGTATCTTGGGATGTTCATATAAACTGACCTTGAGTTCAAAAATTAAGATGTACACAAATAACCGTAGCCTTTTGGGATTTACAAAGCTACGATAAATTTTCAAACATGTTTAATGAATATTCTGAAACATCCACAGACATCATAGGATACCCTTGTTAGTTTCAGGGCATTCAAACTGTTCTTCAAAACTTAAGGTCTGCAATTGTAATAGTAGCTTTATGAGCTATACAAAGTAAGGTTAGTTTTTATTAAAGGTTCGTTTATTTGCTAGGCTCAGCTTTGTGTAACACTTTACGAAGCCGATATACAATATTGTTATAAGCAATGTTTTATTTTTCGATTTTAGTAAAAGTGGGGTGCCAATTACTCGTGGTTAGCTCGAGATTAATGGGTCACATTATCGCCATGTCCTCGGTTCCTGTAGTCCCTTTTCTGGAACTCAGCCGCAGATGGCTGATCACAGCTTGCTAGGCAGATACAAGTAGCAAGGGAAAAAAGGATAGTATAATTGGAACACAATGGCAGGGAGTTTACTAGAGTGGAGAGGAGAGAGGTGATGATATTACACTCTTAGATCAGACAAACAAATGAATTCGTAAATCGCTGGCATGTAGGGAAGATCACGCATTCCCAAAACATCTTAGTTAAGTTAGTTTGTTTATCCCAATTTTATATCATAATGTCTGTTGGTCTTCCAGGACATTTATTGAATATGTTTGAATACATATCATAAATTTCTATCGCGTATTAATCTACTGCTACAACTGTAGATCTTAAAGGGTGTCCACGATGAAATTGCCACACACAAAATTGATTCGCAAAATTCGAGTTTTCATCCGATTGCCATCAAATTTTCAGGGATTGAGAAATCACTATTAAACTTCATTTTACAATTTTATTTACAGTCCATACGCAAATGCCCGCACCTTGGCCTTAACCCCGGCCATAAGATTCTGCACAACCTGTGAATCAACCGTTTTTTGCATGTAAACCCATACTTTCTTCAGTTCCTCGACTGTCTTCACTACCTTAGGTCGTTTAAGAAGGTGCTGCTTCATAATCGCCCAGTACTTCTCGATGGGCAGCTCCGGAGTGTTGAGAGGGTTGAACATTTTCGGCACGAAATTGACCTTATTGTCCGCATACCACTTCAGCACGTCCTTGGAGTAGTGGCATGAGGCCAAATCCGGCCAGAAGATTGTTGGGACGTGGTGGGCCTTCAGGAGAGGAAGCAGCCACTTCTGGAGGCACTTCTGGAGGCCTTCACATATGTTTCGTCGTCCATGATGCAGCATTCAACTTTCGTCAGCGTGTTGAGGTACAACCTCCTGGCACGGGTTTTGGCGGACTTGTTCTGCTTCTCATCGCGATTAGGGGCCTTTTGTACCTTGAACGTTCGAAGCCCAGCCTTAGTTTTGGCCTTCTGGACAAAACTTCGGCTTAGGTGCAGCTTCTAGCCACATCCCGAACGGAGGCGTTCGGATTTCGGTTGAAGGCCCCAACTACGCGGTTGTGATTTTTGGTGTTGTACGGAATACTTTTTCCTTCACTTCTGGGCTTCCGATCGGTGGTCAACCGTTCCTCGAACCGCTTAATCACTCGCGACACCGTGGAATTCGCGATTCCCAACGTTTTAGCGATGGAACGATGCGAGAGATCCTTGTTCTGGTGATGAATACGCAAGATTTTCTCACGCACGAGCTGTTCTTTCGACTCCATTTCCGCGAGTTTTGATCACAGGACTTTAAAACTTGCAGGATGTAAATAATGAAACTATGAACTTAATCCACCCAAATTTTCATTAAATTCTACCCTACGGTTCAAAAGTTAGAGCAATTTTATAGTGTGGCAATTTCATCGTGGACACCCTTTACGTTCAAAACTCTTAAGTTCAAACAATTATTTCTATCGTTGCTATGTTATTTAGCACCAAATCAATCAGAATACACCAAATTAGGCCTGAAAGGGTTTATTCAAATAATATTGCAGTCTTACATTTAGTCACGTAGTCCTACGTCATTCATCATTTTGAACTACTCAATGGGGCTGTATCTTGTAGTTTTTTACATACTGTTCGCCCATATGAAGAGGATTCAAGGCAGCCATGTTTGAGCCTTTCTAGAGTTACGGAGCTCCATCTGGTTGAACAATAACGTACACATGTTCATCAAAATTAGGAGAACTTGGTTCTTCAAAAAATCCATGAAAACTTAAGTGCTCACCTGAACACCAGCTTTACTGAAAACTGGAGGGATGTTCAACCCGCTAGATGAAACTGCTCCGGACTTAACATGAGTATTAGATACTGGTCCGATGAGAACAGTTTCTAGGCAGAAAACACGATGATCAGATGCTTCTTCTTGATAAAGGAAAGCAATCGCTTTGAGTAGGATTACGTTTTTCTTCATTTTTGGATTTCCTCTTTCTGGACTGTCATTTCAAAATGTCAAAAAATGAAAGCGCAACGTTTGGCATGGTACATTTTAAACGTTAATATATTAATTTTGCCTGAACGGAATGACATGATACGGTACATGTCCCTTGACTCAGCCTAATATGCAATGATCGATTACATTTTTTATTATACCTCATAGAGTATTTGAGCTGGAAGCGATATTTAACTAGTTATGCACTTGCTTAGGAAGTTTAATAAGTTATTTGGTAGTAAGTATCACGAAAAGTTACACAACTCATTTTGTTACGTCAGTTTCGAGGCATATGGTTGTAATGTAAATCTATGAACATTGGCTCTATTCAGGAATGCAACTTCGTCCCATAGATTTATTATTAAATGTAGCCTTAGTACGATTTTTTTATCTGACATTCTGATTTAAGGCGTTGCTAGCTGTATTCGCTCTACCCAACAAAAATTTCCCAAAACAAACTATTGTTGTGAGGTCCGAAAAAGTGCCAAGAGAATGAGGGTTACAAACGGAAAGGAAAACCAAACGAGCATTTCGCTTTAGCTTTAGAATTCATCAGTTTGCTTGTATTTTGTCTTAAATCTGAAATAGCTAGTTGTAGCAATAGTAGGTTGTTGAAGATTTGAAAAAGGATAGTGCGGTATTTGAAAATAGTGAAGTCTTAAAAGTAGCCGTTAAAATTGCACAGGATGCACCATAAATTCCGTCACAATACAAATTATAATAAAATTGCTTAAAACACTTAAGTGATACTCATTATTTCAGATAGCCGTATGATTTATCGGCAATCCGATAATGAAAACATTATAATTTATTCTACACAGATTTTGTTCCTATAGTTCGTGTTTAGATGAGCCATTTGAGAAATTGGCACCCGTTACCTTCTATGAATTTTGATTTATTTTGCATTTTTTGCGATCTCCTTTTCCTTACGGTGCTGCTAAACACTAGTATAAAACACGGGGACGAACCAAAATTATTTCAGTGTTAGACATTAGGTTCATGAATTGATGATTCCATTTTGTCTCAAATACAACGAACGGGTAGGCAGTGGCGCATAACCGCCCATACACAATGACAATGCAAGCGAAAAAGCCCGATCTGAGTAAGCCTGCTTGTCGGAAATAAAACAGGCTAGATCCGAGCCGATTCAATTTGGACAGATCGATTTTCATTTGTTACAACTGTCAAACTTGCCGTTGTCGTTCCGTTTCCGTCCACATTGTGTTTGGGGCATAAGGGCAGTCAAAGTCTCGTAGTGTCGTCACATTTTTATGGCGGCCGCATACACCGAGACTAAAACGAGCACATTGCCAGCCCTTGATCATATAACTGGCCACTGAAATCGTCATCGTGACTGAAATCGTGACCACTAAAAGGCCAGGATCTTTCGACTGCAGTGTGCCATTTGCAGCATCGAACAGTAACACAAAATACTATTCGTAGCTGGTGTCCCGCTGCCCAAGAAAACCGGAGAGAGTTATTAATTGCTGTCCAGCGTCTTGCTCAGGAAGACCAGTTTACTTTTCCAACTAAGGGCATCTTCAACGGTGGTTCAAATCGTGGATACGATTTTTTTTTTTAGATCAAACAAGCTGCTTGCTAATACCAATTTATGAGTGAATTTCAGCTTTTGAGCCGAAAAGTGACCGTGTTTGGTGCGGTTGATGCTGGTTCCGAACAGAAAGTGGTGCTGCTCGCCTCGTATACTGATCATTACCTCAAGTTGCTCCCGGTGCCTGCAAATTGCTTTTCATTTAAATCCTGAATAACAAATGGTTCTCTTAGTTTTTTACAGCGACTGCAGATTTCGGAAAATAATGACTAGTTTGAAATGGGAAAGCTCCCGGAATTGTGACTGTTGTGGATTTTATGACTAATCTGATGGCAAATTCCGATTCCAAATAGTATTTCGAGGGATTCGGAAATGGAAAGTAATGAAATCTTCAAAGTGAACAATCGATTTTTTGATGGATTGATCATGATTAGCGTTTTAATAAAATGCATGCATTCAAACATTCACTTTCGGTCAAACAAAATGTTGAAATCGTCACTAGCGCCACACCAAAAGTGGCAGGCTTCAAGAACTAACGCTTTCCTCAATCCTCTGGGTTTGACGGGTTCAATAACAAGAAATACAACACTGGTGCGGGGAACGTGAAGTTGGTCTATTTTAGCTGGTTCTATTTAAGTTTTGATGATGCAAATCATGTATAAAGTTGTTCCAAATATAGACCACCGCTGAAGATGCCCTAAAGAGTATGTCTGACGGACATTTTAATGATCGATCCTGAATTAGCATTGCATTTTCCGGATGGTTTGAGGCATTCCGTCGAGAATGGTTGTTTTTTTCAGGATCCCAATTGTTAATTTATTAAAGTCAATAAAATAGAAAACATGGAAAATATTGCCCCTACTTTTTTTTGTATTTTGACTCCACACAGTGGCGCCTTTGACAATTTCGCTACCCTCTCACTACTTTCCTGATAAATAGTACTCAAAATGCAAGCTTTTAATTAACGACTGAAAAAGTGAAAATACTGAACAGAAGAAGAGAGTTATCTCACAGCCACAGCAATTAAACGTCAAACCGACAGTTTCATAAGAAATTGACGACAAATTGAATGATCCCTTTGGTTTGAACTGCAGTAGCAAATTTCTAACGCATCACTCCTATTACAAGCCTTCTCCAAGCACACTGCATGGAACAGCTGTTCTACGCCTACTACATTACATTCGACATGCCCCACTCCATGTACTGAGGTAGTCTGTATAGCAAAATCACCCCAGCCTAATATAAATCGTCACTGTTTATGAGTAGCCAATTTCCAGGAATCACCACACACATCAGCCGGTGTAGGTTAGTTGTTTTGTTATTATACTAGCAGCAGTGGTTAGCAGCTTGCTGCACTAAATCAACGTAAATAAAAAAAGGAATAACTAAAACCGTACTCAGAGAGTCCCCTTTACCTTATTCAAATGGAACGGTCAGGTGCAGGACTAGAAAGTGCGCTTGTCGTCGCCGTAGTGCACAATAAGGAAGGTTGAACTATGGGCACCGTTGTCGGAGTGCGTCATTTCGTATAAATCAAACGCGTGCCAGACTTCGAATATAGACTTGAACTTTTCCTGATTCTCGGAATTCATTGCAGGCACAGCTCAAACCACCATACGGAGTGGGCTTGAATAAATATAGGTTTTCGAGTGACCGATGCCATCAGTGAGTCAGGTGACTTTTCTGTGGGAGGTTATAGAGCTCAGGTTTATGCCAATCATTTCATCATTCAAGTGCATTCTGAATCATTTTCTGAGCAGTGTGGGTTTGTTATGGATCCAAAAATTAAATATACATTTCACCACCCGCACCAGAATATTCAATCGACGCCTTCGGTTCGACTTCTGGTAGCAACAGAATCGATAACCTATATTCCATTAATTGCCGCATCGTCAATTTCCTCTCTTTTGATGAACGCACAAAATAAACATTCCCCAGTTATTTGCGCCTACACTCGTATTTGTCAGAAGCCGCCCTCGCCCTCCCAATATGTTCGAATCCTGTGCCATCAAAATGCATGGTGATATGTACATGACGATGCCAGGATGCGACCAACAAGAGTACCACGAAGACCGCACACATGGCTCGACCTTATTGGCCGAGGCCATCCCCATCACGTTGTGATATTTATGAGAAATCCGAAAGCGCCACAAGCGACAATCGGGGACCAGAAATGAAGATTGCATTTCAATCATAAAATCGTCCTCATCATCATTATCGTTCGTTCGTTCGTTCGATGGTCATCAGTTTTGCCTGTTGGCCGTCAACGTAAATCGCTCTCTTGTCGCGTTGTTGTCGTTTGTTTATTTATAAAAAAACGCAGTTTAATTTCGTTCCCTTTCCTTGGGTTCAAACTTTGACAAAAGCGCCTATTTCCGTCGAATCGAGTAGAACCCCAAGAAAATTTGGATCATAAGATTGATTTCATATGAATTTGGCTTGTATGACGGAAATGCAGTCAAGAAGCAGTGCTAGATGTTTGATAATAACTTTATAGCCTGCGATTCAACGAGATTGTATAGTATAGTGGGATACAAATATGATTTGCATAGTATGACGGAGAACAGTACCAAACCCTATTTATCGATGCAATACCGTTTATATAAATCGGAGCGATTTAATTTAGCACACATCAAACACTTTTAGATGTCCTGTTATTGAACAAAATGCTGGTATAGCTAAACGATTCAGTTTCGATCATACGTGCCTAGTGAAGAGGTGAGATATGTAAACTACTTTGTTTAACTAATGCCAAAACGACTTTATTGAGTTGAGCTAATGATGAAAATCTTTAATCAGCTTTGCTATTGCTGCATTTCCCTTATCATCTACTTTTTACCCTTCTTATACCAAAAGAAGAATATTAAGATCGCTTGAAAACTCGACTTTTTATTCGAGGCACAGAGGGCCGAGTGTCATATACCATTCGACTCGGGGTTACGATGACAACCGGTCTTCCCTAATATATGACCTCTGTGACAGCTTCAATATGACTTAACAATGGAGAAGTAACACGTTTGGCTGGTACATCCTCAGTTGGCAGTATATTAGACCTCACACTTTGTTCGAATTCATTATCGTTGGATTGCACATGGAATGTGATTTAAGATCCCCACGGTAGTGATCATTTGCCCATAAAAATTTCGGTTGCCACCGGGTTCAATCCGTTAAAATCTGTCAACGTCACGTATGATCTTACCCGTCACATCGATTGGACAAAGTTTAGGACAGCAGTAGATGAAGCCGTAACGACGGTAGAAAGGCTTTCACCGCTGGAAGAATATAACTTCCTCTCCAACCTGATCTTAGACAGCGCGCTTCAAGCTCAAACTCGACCAGTTCCAGGGACGTCATTTCGCAGGAAACCTCCTTCTCCATGGTGGGATCAGCAATGCACCGAGGTTTACCGTAAAAAGTCCGACGCGTTTAAAGTTTTCCGTAGACGTGGAACACCTGAGCACTTTGAAGTATACACGGCTCTCGAACGCGAACTTTCGTGGACGGGCTATCGCGCGAAACGTCGATGAGTACTCTTTGGAACACGGCGCGAAGGTTGCGTAACCGAACTACGAACAACGAGAGCGAGGAGTACTCGGACCAATGGATCCTCAAGTTAGCGTGAAAAGTTTGTCCAGATTCTGTGCCGGCACGGATGATTCCTCGCGAAAACACGAATTCGATAGATGAGATTAGCCAACCTTTTTCAATGGTAGAACTCTCTCTCGCACTCCTTTCGTGTGGCAATACGGCTCCAGGAGCTGACAGGATCAAGTTCAACTTGCTTAAAAACCTCCCAGACGTCGCGAAGAGGCGCATGTTGAACTTGTTTAATCAGTTTCTGGAACTAAATATGGTACCGGATGATTGGAGAAGGGTGAGAGTTATTGCCATTCAAAAACCTGGTAAGCCCGCGTCCGACCACAACTCCTATCGACCCATCGCGATGTTATCCTGTATTCGAAAGTTGTTGGAGAAAATGATCCTCTTCCGTCTGGACAAATGGGTTGAGACGAACAACCTGCTTTCAGATACTCAATATGGTTTCCGTAGGGGTAAGGGAACGAACGACTGTCTCGGGTTGCTTTCCACAGATATTCAGTTCTTGAACATAAAGGGGGATTTTGATTCAGTATCTGTTGAAGTTCTTTCAGATAAACTCCACGCTTGTGGCTTTTCAACATTAATGAATAATTTTTTGTACAATTTGCTGTCAGAGAAACATATGAGCTTTTCTCATGGAACCTCTACAGCTTCACGATTTAGCTACATGGGTCTCCCACAGGGATCCTGTTTAAGCCCCCTTTTGTATAATGTGTATGTCAAAGACATTGACGGTTGTCTAGGTGACAACCGTACGTTGAGACAACTTGCAGATGACGGCGTAGTGTCTGTCACGGGACCCAATGGGGTCGATCTACAAGGACTCTTACAGGATACCTTAGACAATTTGTCTACTTGGGCTCTAGAGTTAGGTATCGAATTCGTTGTTGGTAGTTTTTTCTAGGAAGCATAACCCAGCACAACCGAAGCTTCAAATTTGGGGTAAGCCGATAACTCATTCTATGTCCTTTAAATATCTTGGGGTCTGGTTCGATTCTAAGTGCACCTGGAGATCCCATATTGAGTATGTGAAGCGAAAGTGCCAGCCAAGGATCAACTTTCTCTGCACGATTACCGGGACCTGGTGGGGAGCTCATCCACAAGATCTTCTAACGTTGTATCGGACAACGATTTTGTCAGTTATGGAATACGTTTTTGTTTTCAGTCAGCGGCTCGGTCGCACTTCATTAAGCTGGAACGTATTCAGTATCGGTGTCTTCGTATCGCGTTAGGTTGCATGCACTCGACTCATACCATGAGTCTTGAAGTGCTGGCTGGCATGTTCTCGGATCGGTTTACAGAGTTATCTCTCCGGCTCCTCACCGGGTGTGAAGTTATGAACCCCCAGGTAATCGAAAATTTTGAGAAGCTCCTTGAGTTAAATCCTCAAACCCGCTTCATGACCTTGTACCATTTGTACATAACACATGATGTCAGCCCTTCGCCAAACATTTCCAATCGTGTTTGCTTCTCCGATTTCGACAATTCCGTTCATTTTGATTTATCCATGAAGCAGGAGCTTCATGGAATCCCAAAGCATCATCGTCCTATGATTGCTCCGGTGATATTTGCTGGAAAGTTTGGCCAAGTTGATTCCACTAAATCGTTCTTCACTGACGGATCTTTGATAGAGGAGTCAGCAGGCTTTGGAATATTTAATGAAATTTATAGCGCCAATCGTAAACTTCAAGCTCCTTGTTCCGTATATGTCGCTGAATTAGCGGCAATATACTATACGCTAGAAATTGTTGCCTCACTAACACCGGATCAGTATTTCATTTTCACGGATAGTCTCAGTTCTATAGAGGCTATTCGCTTCTTTGAGCCGGTAAAGCACTCCTCGTATTTTCTCATGAAAATACAGGAGCTTCTAAGTGCTTTATCTTCGCGTTATTTTATCATCACCTTTGTATGGGTCCCTTCTCATTGTTCAATTCCGGGCAATGAGAGAGCGGACTCGCTTGCAAAGGTGGGCGCTATGGAAGGCGATATTTATGATCGACAAATCGCCTTCAACGAATTTTTTATTATTTTTCGTCAACAGTCACTCGTCAGCTGGCAGTATAAATGGAGTAGAGGAGATTTGGGGCGATGGCAACATCCTATCATCCCAAAGGTGTCGAAGAAATCTTGGCTTAGGGGTATGGATGTGGGTCGAGACTTCATTCGTGTCATGTCTCGCCTCATGTCCAATCATTATTCTTTGAACGCTCATTTATACCGGGTTGGGCTGAGCGACAGCAATGTCTGTGAGTGTGGACAAGGCTATCAGGACGCAGATCACGTTATTTGGTCTTGTGCTGAACATCGTGGAGTCAGATCTGAGCTTTATGATTCCCTTCGGGCTCGAGGTAGACAACCCAATGTGCCAATTCGAGATATTTTGGCTGTACGTGATTTGGAGTACATGAAACTCATTTCTGTGTTTTTGACTAACATTAGCCTTAGATTGTAGTTAGTTTAACCTGTATGTTTACTTTAAGTTTTTTTTATATGTGTATGTGTGTGTGTTTTTTTTTCTTTTTCAAAAAATGTTCAAGTCAAAAGAAAACCATAAATTGTATAGTTATAAGTGTTTAGATAATTTAGAATTTAAATTTAATGTGTTATGTAAACCATACTTTGAATTCCCACCCTCTTTCCCATCCGTAATTTGTAATTTCTATCAACCTCGAGACGGCCGCGAGTAATCGGCTCTATCCTCCTAACTTTAGTTTTAAGATAAATGATGTATAAAAGTATGAAAATTTGGCTCTGTAAAGGTTATTCGATTGAGTCTGTACAAATAAATGATTATTAAAAAAAAAAAAAAAAAAAAAAATATATTAGACACATTTCAGGGATAAACGAATCTAAAACTTTTGTTTTTCTGCGGATTTTCCCTTATTATTTCAAAAAATACGTAATAAAGTTTATTGTTTTGTTTAACCAAAAGATGCCTCTTAAACCGCTCTACAACTCTTTTTTTGACACCAACTTTCTATCTTGTTTAGTTTTGTCGCAAATTTGTACTTAACACATCTGGTTGGGTCGTTAATCAATGGTTGCGTAAAACACGAATTCAACCCACCGTGCGTTGCTGTTGACGTCTGTTTGCAGCGCGCATAGCACACTTGATCGCCACGTGGAGTGACGGTATGAAAAGTGTGACAAAAAAAACAATGCTGCGGACGGTTCAATTGAACGCATGATGAAAATTGAAAATGTCCTTTTTTCTCGATACCATTGTACATTGAACTTGTTCATTGAACTAATTAGGTATTTTCCAATGATTATTCAAATTAAAACACTGATCTTCGTTTCTTTCATAAATTTATTTCAATAGTTGCTCAATGTGTCCTCCATTTTCTTGGATGCAGTACATGATCCTCCTTCCGGTCTCTTCCACAAGGTTAATATTATTCATTTTCTCTTGTATCTTTCAGGCAGCAATAAAAATTCGGTCAATTAGCTGTTCGCAAGTATTGATTGTCGCCGAATACACCTCTTCCTTCATGCACCCCCATAAAAAGAAGTCCATGGGAGTCAAATCCGGACTCCTTGGGGGCCAGGGAATCGGCCCATTCCGTCCAATCCACGGTTCCCGATAGTTGGCGTTCAGAAAATGTCTTACCGCATTTGTGGAATGAGGTGGGGCTCCGTCCTGTTGAAACACCAAGCGCCGTCTCACAGCAAGTGGGACATCCTCCAGCAAGATTGGAAGCTCGTTCTCTAAAAATTCCAAATACTTCACACTGTTTAGCGAACCTTCGATAATGTACGGCCCGATGAGCTGTCGGTCAATTATACCGGCCCATACATTAACGGAAAACCGGTACTGTGTTCTTGTTTCTTTGACCACTCTTGGGTTTTCAATTGCCCACGTGTGGTCATTGTGGGTATTGAAGTATCCTGCACGGGTAAAGGTGCACTCGTCCGTCCAAAGGATGCTTTTCGAGAAAAATGCATCCTCATCCCTTTTCGCTGTCATAATCCTGCTGAACTCAAGCCGGAGTGGTTTATCTCTTTCCAGAAGCTCCTGAACTTGCAGCGTATGAAACGGATGCATATTCTCTTTGTTTATAACGTTCCATACGCTCCAGTGAGAGACCGGTAACTGAGCTGCAACTCGCCTTGTACTGGTTTTGGGATCGTTTCTCACAGTTCTTAAAATTCTCTCCTCCATGGCCGGCGTCAGCGACCGGCGGGGCTGGTCGGCTTGAGTTGCAGTCCAAAATAACGTTCCATTCCGGAACCGACGGTGTGTAAACGTGAAGGTTCCTGTCTCAACGTAATGTTTACAAACTAAACATCTTACACACTTGTATTATTTTTACATACTTGCGTTTGGCAGTCGACGGTTGGGAAATCTGCGTCCATATTCTTGTTGGGTCTCGTTGCCACACAGTTGGCAAAACCGTAACAGAGATGAATATCCGCCAGCTCTTCTGGAGAATACATGTTTGTTTTCTGCCAGCTGTAAATTTCTGTTTAGATTTTTCTTCTTTCATACCGTCACTCCACGTGGCGATCAAGTGTGCTATGCGCGCTGCAAACAGACGTCAACAGCAACGCACGGTGGGTTGAATTCGTGTTTTACGCAACCGTTGATTAACGACCCAACCAGATGTGTTAAGTACAAATTTGCGACAAAACTAAACAAGATAGAAAGTTGGTGTCAAAAAAGAGTTGTAGAGCGGTTTATGAGGCATCTTTTGGTTAGACAAAACAATAAACTTTATTACGTATTTTTTGAAATAATAAGGGAAAATCCGCAGAAAAACAAAAGTTTTAGATTCGTTTATCCCTGAAATGTGTCTAAATGCAACTTACAGAAAGTAAAAAATACGCTTTTAAGTTGGAAATTTACCAAACTACCCGATAAAGGTAACAGTTTTTTGTTTGATGGCATGGTTTTAGAGTTAGAGCCAATTTCTGGCAAGCATAGACCAAAACAGAAAAAGTTTAATAACTCAGTGATTTTTGAGATTTGATCATATGCGTAGAACAATTTTTTTCTTCAAATATGATCTTCTATCGCCCCTTAAAATATTTGCACTAAGGAACCGAACACCCTGTATATATATATATATATATATATATATATATATACATATATATATATATATATATATATATATATAAGGAAGGAAGGAACCGAACACTCCTGTAATATATATATATATATATATATATATATATATATATATATATATATATATATATATATATATATATATATATATATATATATATATATATATATATATATATATATATATATATATATATATATATTTAGTGTCAACCAGTGGGTACGTGTGACTAACTTCAAGTTCCCCTTCTTTCAAACTCACATTCAGTTCAATAACCATTGAGTTCGACACATCACTATAGAAAATATTATGATAGTGCACGGACGTTAGGTAACTAGATATATGAGAAATACTCTATAACCTATTTAGGATTATATTTAAAAAATCCAAATTTGGCCAACACCCACATATAAAAGGAAATAAATAATATTAATCAAAAACATGCTATTGTTTTTCTAAAATATTGTTTGTATGCCCGGATTTTGGTGTGAACTCTCAGCCACCTTGTGTTAACACTCTCAAAAACATAATTTGCCACACTACAAACACACTTGCAACCACATTAAATATGAATTCATATCTGGCACCACTTACACGAATCAATTGTTTGTTTTTGTTTCCCTCTCGCTTACAATAATGTCATTCAGATGATGCATAAGTGAGCGTGTATTAAACGTCTAAACCGTCCATGGTTGCCAATAAGCATAAATTTTCCACCCCAGAAACACATTCGTACACGATCAACACAAACACAACGTGGCAGAGTTACTCATCCCGTGGTGTGAACGAACTTCGTACAATGCACGAATGTTCTTTCTATGTCAACAAATTCTGCATGCAGTTGACAGTTACGCGTGTGGTATTGAATACGAAAGTAACGTATGGAAAAGTACAAATTAATTTCGTTGCAGAAAACAACGAATAGATTTGTTAGTCCTACCTTCGATTCCGTAATAAAAACGAAATTTAATTTCCAGTGTGGGTGAGAGGTTCATGGAGAGAAAGTACATTTTCATTAAAAACTTTTAACGCTGTTAACATGGTGGTTTTCCTAAAGGGTGTATTCGATAAATATGGCACACACATATATACTCATCAAAATTAAACTGATTATCGGATTTTCTTGAAATTTTCAGGGAATGAAGAACTACTAATGAGTTTTGATTTACAACATTTGATTTATTCAATTTCGTCTCTCATCCCGAATGCCCGCACCTTCCTTTTCACTCTACCCATCAAATTTTGTACAACCGATTTTCCCAGTGTTTTTACCCAAATTTTCTTCAATTCTAGCTTTGTTTTTATAGTTTTGGGATGTTTGCGAAGTTCCGTTTTCATAATTGCCCAGAATTTATCAATTGGACGAAGTTCCGGTGAATTTGGTGGGTTCATATCCTTTGGCACAAAATTGACTCCGTTGGCTCGGTACCACTCCAATACGTTTCGAGCGTAGTGGCAGGATGCTAGATCAGGCCAAAACAGAGTTGATCCTTTGTGCTTCTTAATGAATGGCAAGAGACGCTTCTTAAGGCACTCTTCCGTGTAAATCGCACCGTTTATTGTTCCGGAAGTGATGAAGGGAGCACTTATTTCACCACATCCGCAAATCGCCTGCCAGATTAGAAACTTCTTTGCAAATTTCGATAGTTTCTTCTTTCGAACATCCTCCGGAACATCGAACTTCGACTTGGCAACGAAATATTCTTGCCCAGGAAGTTGACGGAAGTCGGCCTTGACGTATGTTTCGTCATCCATCACGATGCAACCGGATTTGGTGAGCAGCTTCGTGTAAAGTTTCCGGGCGCGGGTTTTCGCAGTGATGTTTTGTTTTTCATTCCGGTTTGGGGCTTTTTGCACTTTGTAAACATGTAACCCAGCACGTTTCATGGTTTTCTGCACAAAACCGACTGACACCTTAGACTTTTTACCGACATCTCGAATTGACATGTTTGGACGGTTCTTGAATTGTTGTACGACTTTCCTGGCCATTTTACTGTCCATTGGACCACTTTTACGACCACTCCCTTCCTTCCTTCGGTCACTCAGACGCTCCTTGAAGGTTCTTATTACACGAGCCACAGTTGTATTTGCAATTCCAAGCCTTTTAGCAATCCACCGGTGGGACGCCCCTGGATTTTGATTGTGAATGCACAAAATTTTCTCACGGACAATTTCTTGTTTCGACGACATGACTGGAACTACTGAATGTATAACTACGAAACTTGGCAGATGTAAATAATACACTACGTGATGTGCTGTGTCAAACAATGAATGTATATTGTGTCTCGCTTGTGCAGTGGTATCTCGGACCATCGGTTGTGGATAAGATCTACTCAAATTTCTAGGTTTTTTACTCATACGATTCAAAAGTTACAGAAGATTTTCTGTGTGCCATTTTTATCGAATACACCCTTTTTACGAAAATCCAACATGACTGTAAAGTGAATATTTCGAAACATTACAGTACCACTAGATTTTGGTATGGTTCCTATTTAATGCGGTTCGATTTTAAAACATGTGGAAAGTCGAAGGTTTTTAAAATCTTTTTTTTTTCTTTTTTTGACGTAGGACTACGTTTTTGTTTTCTATACTGGGGTACAGTTTAAAAAAATATCGATTGCGACCGTCACAAAATGTGGTCAGGTTTTGAGCGTTAATATCTCAGTCGTTTCTCCAAACATTTTCTAGATGTTTGCACCAATCGATCGGAAATATTTCTACGCGTCGATTTCAACAATGAAAACTTTTAATTTTGAAACATAAAACTATTTAAAATAACGTAAAGATAAGGTGGTGTCATATACTGTGGATTTTTCAGAGTAAATTTACCAAATACACTGTCCTTCCTAGCACAGACTTCATATTTAAGTAACGAACGTCTCCTAGGCAGTCACAAAGGTTATAAAACGGGTACACCTTCACGTTTTTGCTTTAGTATTTCGGCAGTCGTGGCGCTGTGCAGTGGCTGTTGAAACGCAGTTGGCGGCAGCAAACACCCAGGAGGGTGCACTTGCGAGTAGTCGTTGCCCAGGAAGGCGTTGGTGCAGTTTGCTGTTGGTGCCTGATGCCTACGAGTTGGCGGGAAAAAGCCGCCCGTGACGAGACAAGAATCAATTATCCCACGTCACCTGCAGATAACCAGCCACAACGTTGAAAAGCTGAACGAAGAAAGAAAGACCAAGGGGAATTGCAAACTATTTCTCCCTTGTCTACTAAATCCGTCTTTTATGGACGATCAAATCATTTTATTAGCTAAAGAGTTTGTTTGGTTGAATTTTTCATTTGTGCTGTTTGTAATTCAATAAGCATTCATTAAACGCCGCGTCCTGAAGTATTATATCACAAAGAATGTTGAACAACTAACGAACGAATTTCTAGGGATAATTCGAGCCGAACTGCGACACGTCAGAGGCCGACCATTTGATTAATTTCGTTGTATTTAGTTCCTAAATAGTTGTGCATAGCGGAGTAGTTGCTGGCAATGGCAAGCAAATTAAGAATGTTTCTGTTAAGACTGATTAAAACTAATTATTGTGGTGCAATAACAGAAGTTCGTCCCCTTTGATGCAATTTGTATCACATTGACTTCGTTGGTAGCGCCTTCTTCGTGCAATTATTACCGGCTCTTAGCAGAAAATTTGAGTCAGTCTTACGGTAGTCGTAGTGCTGTGCAGAGCAAAATCTGCTGTTTCATCTGCAGTAGGCGAGCGAGCTCACTGGAGGGTGCACTGTTGAGTAGTCGTTATCCAGAAAGGTTGGTGCAGTTTGCTATTTGGGCCGATACTCCCGTCAACTTCGCTGCGAGAAAGAAGGCTGCTTAAGCCTAATAGTTGGTGGGAAAAATCCGCCCGTGACAACAACGGGACAAGCATCATCCCACGTTCTCGCTCCACCATCTCGGGAGCATGGATGCCATATTCACAGAAATGTCTGTAAATTTGCAGACTTTTCTGACGATGCAGACATTTAGCAGACATTTTATTTATGTTGCAGACTTTTACAGACATTTAAAATTTTTTTTTAATTCCACATAAAGGTATTCTCTGAACTTCGGATTTAAAACGTACAAGGATCTGAACAGTATTGTAGATACGGTAAGAAGCTTTGTTGAAATATATTTTTTTTAATATCGTAGGTATCATTTGAAGTAGAAATCCTTGAAGAAACGAAAGCGGTGGGCCACTTGGAGACACAAGCTCTTTCCGAGGTAACATGGAGTCCCTACTCTAGATAGGGTTCAATCTCATGTGAAAAAATATTGTCAAAGCGTTGGTAATATTAGTCCTTTGCCATTAAGTCACAACGAAAGTCAAGAAATTTACCGTAAAAAGGGGTTGATGAGAAGAACCTTCAAAAATTCACGACCGAACATTACCGAAGTTCAAGATCATACTTACCGGAACTTCAGGACAGAACTTCCCCAAGAATCAGGAAAGGACTTATCAGAGCTTCAGGACGAAGTGGAGGGAAGAGGACTTCTTAGAGTTAGGAACTTTTCAGAGGTTTTGGAGTTCTTCCCAGAAATTCAAGATTGAACTGCCCAGAGGTCTTTTCAGAAGTTCCAAAGAGACCAAAAGTTTAGTTGGAACTACCCAGAAGTGCTAGTGAGCTTCCCTAAAGGTTCGCATTCCAGCATTTCAGAATGTGAACTTCTCAAAGTTCAGAAAAGCCTAGAAGGTCAGGTAGATATTTTTGATAAATCAGGAAGAAACTTTGGGGGAGCTTTCTGGTAGTTCAAAGAGAAGTATTGGGGGAGTTTTCTAGTAGTTCAAGCAGGAACTTCTCAGAAATTCAGGGACGAACATCCACGAAATTCAGGAGAATACTCCCCTCGGAAGCTCAGAAAAGAACTTCTCATAAGGAGTGTATCGAATATAAGCTATCCACATACATTTGCGTTGTACGCATGTATTTGTGATGGTTTTTTATGCTCTGAACACTGCATTCTGTGCGTTTGACTGTCAGCTTTCTTTTGTTTACTTGTTTGTGCGGTTCAAATTCTCCGTTTTCAAAATGTCGCGTATTGAAAAGGAAGTGAAAATTAAGGTTCTGGACACATGGCTAAGTGAGAAGGGTATTGCTATGCGAAAATTGGCGAAGCGGTTTGGAATTCATCATGCGAGTGTTAAAACCATCATTAATAAGTTTGGGGAACACTATTCTTTGGATGAGCTATCAGGAAGGGGCAGAAAACCTGGTTCCTCCAACCCGAAACTGGAGCAGAAAGTGGTATCTCTAATCATGAAGAACAAATCAATGTCAATACGTGATTTGGTCAAAAAAGCAGGAACGAGCGTCGGAATGATCCAGCGTATCAAGAGGCGAAACCACCTGAAGACCTACAAGAAGCAGAAAATCTCGAAACAAAGTGCAGAACAGAAGAAGCGAGCAGCAACAAGGGCGAGAAATTCGGTCGAAAGGTACTGGTATGGCAAGCAATATGTTCCTGTGGTTTGAAGTCAACCATTTTTTACACTACCGGAACTATAAATGCGGAAATCTATCGATCTGAGTGTCTCCAAAAGAGATTGTTGCCTTTATATAAGAAGCATAACGGGTGTCGACTAAAAAATGAGAATGATTTCAATACTTTTCCATCAGAACAAAAACGGCCGCATAGAAATGTCACTTTAGATGAATGAATCGTTGCACTCTCCAGAAAATTTTCATACACTCTTATTTCACTCTAACATGTTCAGTCGTGTTCAGCATGCCGTCGAAACAGGAAGAACTGCGCGCGCGCGTTGTACAATTCTTTCAAGCGAACGAAGATCGTGGAAAAAAATACACGGTGGACCATTTTTGTCGTGAAAAAGTTCCGGTATCCACCGTATACCGTATCCTGGCATGCATGAGAGTAACCCGGAAGAAAGGTTGCGGCCGTCCAGCGAAAATAATGAATGAGAAAACGCTCCGCTCGCTGCGCAGCATGTTCAACAACAAGGATTCGGTAAGTCAACGGGAAGCAGCCCGAAAGTTCCATTGTTCGAAGTCACTCATCTGCAAGACGCTAAAGAAAGAAGGAATAGTGTGTAGAAAAAAAACCAGATCCCCAGAGTACACAGATGAGCAGATTCAAAACGTGAAATCCCAATGCCGCTGGATGACTCGGAATTACGGCGGAAAATCTTTCGTTCTGGACGACGAAAGCTACTTTCCTCTTTCGAAGTCTCAGATACCGGGAAACGACCGATTCTACACTAAGGACAAATCTACTACTCCTCCAAAAGTAATGTATAAGTTCAAGCACAAATTTGAATCGAAGGTTATGTTATACATCGTAATATCCGATAAGGGTATTTCGAAGCCGTGGTTCAAACCAAGCGGTTTGGCCATCAACCAGGAGGTGTACCAAAGAGAGTGTTTGCAGAAAATACTCATCCCATTTCTTAAACAACATCACTCGGATGGCAAATACGTGTTTTGGCCGGACAAGGCATCATCGCACTACGCAAAAAAAACGCTAACGTTTTTGGAGAGCCAAAATATACCATATGTCCCAAAAGACCGGAATCCGACAAATTTGCCACAGTGCCGTTCTATCGAGGATTTCTTCGGTCTTTTGAGCTCCATGGTATACAAGGATAATTGGAAGGCCAAGAACACCAAGCAACTTACCAACAGGATCAAAAGCTGCATCCGAAAAATCGATGTGGCTGCCGTCCAACGGTCATGTTCCAGCATAACGACTAAGCTGCGCCGCACGGCGGACCACGGACCATATGACAATATTCACTAAACTTAGTTTGAAGATTTAAGTTGACCCTTTTAATAAAATAAATCAGTTTGAACAAAACTTCACTGGTATTTTTTTCCTGACCCATTCTTTTCGTTCTCATTATTTAGTGGACACCCGTTAGTACACCTCCACTGTTTTGGCCGAATTTAGCGTCGGCTCACTATGCCAAAACCACTTTCAATTGGCTTGCGGAAAAGGGTATAGATTTCGTTGAGAAAATATCAATCCACTAAATTGCCCTCAGCTTCGACCCATCGAACGTTACTGGGCAATCGTGAATAGGGTCTTCAAGCAGACTGGAAAGGCAGCTGGGAACATGCAGGAGTTCAAAAGTCTTCATTATGTTCAAGTTTAACTCG
>JASCZW010012747.1:0-27571 GCA_034211315.2 Aedes japonicus
GACCCATTTGATTTAGCAGACCAGTTTACCCATCACAATTGCGAAGTCATGGGCAATGTCTGAGCCTGCATTTTGTCCCAGTTAGGTTTGACTTGTCTAATAAAGTCTTTTACCTTACTGGGACTTCACTGTTAGACCTCATGGGGTTGTAGAAGCCCTTTTTATAAAATTCGAGGCTGAGTCCTATATACATAAAGCACTGCAATCGCAAAGCTAATTTTCCGAAGTTTTGCTCTCTAGTTGGCAAAAGTGGCATCTCGGGTTTTCCTACGCCTTTTTAATATGGTGGCAAAAACTAAAAGAAGTAACTGCTCAGAAAAAAAAACTGGGTAAGCTGCAAAGACTAAAGGGTGTTCACAGTTAAATTGCATCACTTTCAATAAGCTGTAACATTTCTTTCTTTCGGTTTAATTCAACGAAATTTTGGGTGAAATGACCTCAGCGTGTGTTGAAAAATAGAATAGGACAGCTTCCCAAGTAGCACACTACGATCATAATTAGTTGTAGTAACTTGATTATGGCATAGTAAGTCATATTAATGTTATCTCAACCGAATGGCAACAAGTGTGCTACTAGGGTTAAATACGTGCGCGTAAGCGGTACACACATATGTTGACGAAACCACGTAAAAGCGGACTTTAAACAACTTTATGGCAACCAGTGTCAAAGTTCCCCAAGAAATTCATGATTTGGCAGGGGATTTGTTCGTGTGGTAAATGGAGCAAGCTTTTCGTGACAACTTCAACTGTAAATGGACAACTATACATGAATGAATGCCTGAAAAAACGACTGCTGCTTCCGTTTCTCAAAACACACAACGTTCCTACATTTTTTGGCCAGACTAAGCCGCTGGTCAATACTCCAAGGATGTCCTAGAGTGGTAAAGATGAATGGTGTCAATTTCGTTCCGAAGGATCTTAATCCCCCAGACTCTTCAGAGTTGCGGTCAATTGAAAAATATTGGGCTATAATGAAGCACGAACTTCGTAAGAATCCTGAAATTGTCACTACAGAACAGGAAATGTTGAAGTCATGGTTGAAAGCGGAAAAAAAATTCGGCTCTAGCGTTGTACAAAATGCGTGGTATGAAGAAGAAAGTTCCAAAGAAAAACAGTGGAATAAAAATACCGAAACTAATATTATACATTGTATTTTATTCCCTGAATATTTCATGACAATCAGGTCTAGAGACTTGTTTTTGAGGACGAGTTTAAAGTGATGCAATTTAACTGTGGACACCTTTTAACTGCAACATTCCAGTATTGGCCTCACATAGTCAACATAAAGTGTTTTAATTGTATAGGGGTCCTGAAAGTTATAGCAAAATCGCTTGATGAAGCCTAACATTTTGTTTGCCCTGTGAATTATTGTGTTGTAATGGTCAATGACTGTTAAATTCTGCTTAATTATATTAAATTGCATTTTTTTTACATTCAATTCCAATAGGTTTTTTTTTACACCATGTGTAGAATAATTGTATTTCATTCCGGAATATATTGATGTCTTCTTCATTCCTAATCTCCAGAAAGAGCTTCATGTCGTCGGCATAAGTTAGTACGTTAATTTTTTTTGAGAATGAAGGAAATACCGTTTACGTACAGAATAAAAAGAAGCGGTCCTAAATGAACACCTTGAGGGACACCTGAACTGACTTGAATGGGATTCCATTTATGTCCATTAAGTTTTATTATTTGTTGGCGATTCGTTAAGTATCATTCAAGCCATTTCAGAAGTCCTGCCTCAATTCCCATCTTTTGCAACATTGATATGTCAATGCGGTCAAATGCCTTGCTAAAGTCTGTATAAAGAGCTTCTACATGGTATCCATTATCCATCGAATTTAATGAGTAGTCTATGAATTCAAGCAAATTTCTTTAGGTCGAACGACCTTTAACGAAGCCTCACTTATTCTATTTTTATTTGTTGAAATAATTTTTCGTTGACAATTGCCCCGAAAAGTATTGGAATGCATGAGATAATGGCTATACCACGATAATTACGTACGTCTGATTTCCTTCCAGATTTAAAGATAGGGGCTAAAAATGAGCTTTTCCATATTTTTGAGAAGCTTCCCTACTCCAATGGCATTAAAAATCCTAAACAGTGGAGCAGTAAGTTCCATTGCTAGATTTTTCATAAATACTGGAGGAATTCCGTCTGGTACAGGACCTTTCGAGGCGTCTAAATTGTTTGGAGCCTGTAAAATATCCTGCACTTGAAGCTGGTTGACGCCAATGTCCCTTGGCAGTTCTGAATAAAATGCAAAGTTTTCACGGTCACGATCTTCTTCAGAAAATGTTGTAGAGATTTCTTGGAAAATATTTGCAAATAGGTTACAATTTTCTTCCGAGCTTTACCCAACATGTCCGTCAAGATGCTTTTTTGAGGGAAAATTGTTGGATTTTAATTTTGTTTTTACGTAATTAAAGAAGTTCCTTGAACAAGACTTTATTTCAAGCACTGTTTTTGAATTATAGTCTTCAAGTGCATGACTGGTGGCAACATTCAATTGATCGCATATGTCCAAATAGTTTGCTAAATTTTCACTTTTATTTTGTTTTTTTTTTTTGTAGGTTTTATGAGCTTTTTGCTTGCGATTGATTAGATGTTTTATTTGTCTGTTATACACCAGATTGGATATCTAGTATTTCTGTTACGTCGTTTTTTCTGCATAGGTATTTCTTGTGAAATAATTTCTGTTATAATTTTTTATAAAACGTCTACAGCAGTTTTGACATTTCCTGCATTTCTTAAAATTAATTGCCAATCTACGTTGCTTATTTTCTGTTTAATGTTTCCATAATTCGCCAATTGGCATTCAAGGACTTCCTCGTATTCGCAGTCGTTGGGTTTTTGGTATTCATGTACGAATAAAGAGTATTTGATTGCTCTGTGAAACGCTTCATTTTTCCACAGTGGAGTTAATGATTCGGTCACACAGAAGTCTTCATAAATATTCGTAAATAAAAAGTCCAAAAAACAATTCTGTTGATTTTTTATGGGATTAATTTGGTTAAGTCCCAGATTGGCAGTTTTATCACAAATGAACTGCAAAGTTTCGTTATCCCCAACGACTGGGACTAAGATACTTTGATTTTCAGAGTCCAGAATGAAGTCAGCTTGGCGTTGATTAAAGTCTCCATAAATGTGAACTTTTACTTCAGGAGGAAGTTGGGATAAAATTTGCTCAGCAATTTGGAAGAAAAATTCTTAAGTGGTTTTTTTTAGCATGGTCTGGTGGAAAATACGCAGAGGCGAACACGTGCGTTTCACCTGCGATGTGTGATTACACCCAAACATGCTCAAATTCTTATAATTTGGAAGTGGAAATAATTTCTGAATTGAAAACAGCTGAAAGAGCTATTAGAACTCCGCCACCTGACTTCTTCTGAGACGCACGAACATTTCTATCGTCTCTGAATACGTTATATGTACTTTCAAAAAATTCTTCACTTCTCACGCTTTCATCCCAGCTAGTTTCAGAATAACCAAAAACGATGAGTATAATAGATTTTTGTAAATTTATCTCATTTTGACTGGGCTTTTCATGCGATTGAAATTTTTACAGTAAATGAAAATTTCAGTCATTATATTTTCGACCTGCTCGACAAAATTTCGTCAATCTCGACAACTGTAATAGCAAAATATACTTATCGATGTATGAAAGTCATGATTGTTTACTGTGCGTTATCGATATCCCTCGATTAGAGATGTTATGGCCCAAACACAATGATAACGGCAACGGAAAACGGCAGAGCCCGATCTGAGTATGACTGCTTGTCGGAAAGAAAACAGGCTAGATCCAACTCGATTCTAATTGGACATATCAAAGTCATTTACAGGAACTGTCAAAATTGCCGTTTTCCGTTCCGTTTCCGTTATCATTGCAATTGCAATTTTGACAGTTGCTGCAAATGACTTCGATATGTCCAATTAGAATCGACTTGGATCTAGCCTGTTTTCTTTCCGACAAGCAGCCATACTCAGATCGGGCTTTGCTGTTTTCCGTTGCCGTTATCATTGTGTTTGGGCCGTTAGTCGCTCACTGCCCCATGGGCCGTAACCCGCATCATGTGACAGCCACCGGCTGCCACAAGGTCCTGGATGCATCGAAGTAGGCCATCAACCAACTCGGCTCGTCCTCTTACTTCTCTAACGATCGACACGAACGGACGCTTCGGTAGGTACTCACCAGCTCCAGATTTTTCGGTAGTTCGTGGAAGCTTAAGCTCCACATTTACCTCCTTTTTCTTTGGAAAACAAAATATCGAAGCTCAATTTTCTCTACTTTAAAAGGCCAATGTGCGTTTCGATTTGTTTTCGGCCAAATGAAATCAGCTAAAGGGGTCCACGATGAAATTGCCACACACAAAATTAATTAGCAAAATTCGAGTTTTCATCCGATTGCCATCAAATTTTCAGGGATTGAGAAATAACTAATAAACTTCATTTTACCATTTTACTCGTATTTTATTTACAGTCCATACGCAAATGCCCGCACCTTGGCCTTAACCCCGGCCATAAGATTCTGCACAACCTGTGAATCAACCGTTTTTTGCATGTAAACCCATACTTTCTTCAGTTCCTCGACTGTCTTCACTACCTTAGGTCGTTTAAGAAGGTGCTGCTTCATAATCGCCCAGTACTTCTCGATGGGGCGGAGCTCCGGAGTGTTGGGAGGGTTGAACATTTTCGGCACGAAATTGACCTTATTGTCCGCATACCACTTCAGCACGTCCTTGGAGTAGTGGCATGAGGCCAAATCCGGCCAGAAGATTGTTGGGACGTTGTGGGCCTTCAGGAGAGGAAGCAGCCGCTTCTGGAGGCACTCTTTTATGTACACCTGTCCGTTCATCGTGTCCTGGGTCACGAAAGGTGCACTCGGCTTCCCGCACGTGCAGATGGCTTGCCAAACCTGGAATTTCTTCGCAAATTTGGACATCTTCTGAGTGCGGACATGCTCCGTAACGCTGAACTTATCCTTGGCCGTGAAAAACAGGTTGCCGGGGATCTGTTTGAAGTCGGCCTTCACATATGTTTCGTCGTCCATGATGCAGCATTCAACTTTCGTCAGCATGTTGAGGTACAACTTCCTGGCACGGGTTTTGGCGGACTTGTTCTGCTTCTCGTCGCGATTAGGGGCCTTTTGTACCTTGAACGTTCGAAGCCCAGCCTTAGTTTTGGCCTTCTGGACAAAACTTCGGCTTAGGTGCAGCTTCTTACGGAGGCGTTCGGATTTCGGTTGAAGGCCCCAACTACGCGGTTGTGATTTTTGGTGTTGTACGGAATACTTTTTCCTTCACTTCTGGGCTTCCGATCGGTGGTCAACCGTTCCTCGAACCGCTTAATCACTCGCGACACCGTGGAATTCGCGATTCCCAACGTTTTAGCGATGGAACGATGCGAGAGACCCTTGTTCTCGTGATGAATGCGCAAGATTTTATCACGCACGAGCTGTTCTTTCGACTCCATTTCCGCGAGTTTTGATCACTTTAAAACTTGCAGGATGTAAATAATGCACTATGAACTAAATCCACCCAAATTTTCATTAAATTCTACCCAACGGTTAAAAAGTTAGAGCAATTTCATAGTGTGGCAATTTCATCGTGGACACCCTTTAATATGAGAGTGTGTTGAACTTTTTACAGAATCTCAACAGTTTGATAGTTTAACCTTAGTACCCATGTAGAAAGGTAAATATATGTTAAGTCCATTCGTGTTCCGTAAATGTGTTCTATTCGATCCGTTTGAGAAAATGGAACACAGTGCAAAGTTCACTGATAGGTCAAGAATCGGGTCTGAAACCCTGTTGACAGAAATTTCAATTTTGGTAAATCGGCTACTTTGATCGGATCGAATCGTTTTGGACTTATTGTCCCCGTGCCGAGTGTTAAGTCGATTGTCAACAAATCCAAAATTTCACCACCGCCCGCTCAAGCAAGACCGATCAAGACACGATTAGGAAATGCATCAGCTTGTACTCAGGATCAGGAAAATCCATGCATGGATGCGAACAGTGAACGTTTTGCAGAGAAATCCTTTTAACCCCACCCCCTTTCTGTCAGCACGAATAACCATGCATAGCTTTCACGCTTTTTTCCTCAGTCAAATTCCCCCACAAACGACGTCGCTGACGACGACGATGAACACCACCTCGCTGGCTGGTAAGCTTGCATGTCAGATCTAAATCGAATATCGAAAGTCAAGCACCAGGTGGCGGAGGTGGGCGGAATGGGCCGTCGTTGGTTTGGTCGAACATTGCCTTTTTCACAGCTCGCTCGCAAAGGCTTTCGATAACGTGCGCGAACTGGACCGGTTCGGTTCCCTGTCAAGTAGAGACCGCAGAGAGACGAATGAAAACTTTATTGAACTGGATAAGGTAGTTCAATAACGGTGCGAAGGAGGGCGGCCCTTTCTAGTTCGGTTGGATCAAGTGAATAGAAAAAGCTCGTTACAAGTGAACTGTGTGCAAAGCGTTTGGGTGTTGCTTTCTGACCTTTCGGAAATGTTGAGGTGCTTTAAATTGAATTTACTGATTTTGACGAGTGAATGATTTATTGCATTATGAAGGAAGTTGTTATGAATTTGGATTAAACATTCCCGAAGTTGGAAGAAGCTCACCGGATTTTGTGGAAAGAATAAGAGAACGGTTCACAAACAATTAATTACCCTGCTTCAAAGAAGATTATGCCCTGATTAAAATTACACAATCGCAATCAAACATTACTTCTCACGGTTGTTTATTTTCATTTCCATTTCCCGTTATCTCTCCGGCAATATATTATTCCACGGTTCCCTTGAACCGAGGAAAAAAAATCCAATTTCAACCTCAGATCTAATCCCTGAGAACAGTGACACGTTCCGGTTGTTCGGAGAAAGAAAGAAATACGCCGAACCCACATAAACGCGGGAAGTGAGCAGGAAACGAATGGATCCCAAATCCTGGGGAACCCTTCGGAAGCCGGCTAAATCTCCCGTAATTAATTTTCCGAGCAAACATGGATAGGAAATTTCTGTTTTTGTTATTCTTTTGCTCGTACCTGCCTCCCCCACTTTCTACCTTTTTACTGCTAATCTGGATGTAGTTGGATTTTGCGGCTTGAATTATTTTCAGATGAAGTACTGTTAATTAATATTAGTCGCCCTGAAACAAATCGCGAAAAGTGAACTTTTCAAAAATATGAACCGACAATCATTCAAAAGTGAGTACCAAAACTACAACCCTGACTACCGCTCGAGGTCTCTCTGCTATGCTGCGATAATAATAAAATTCCGCACATCCATCCCGCACCGGCAGTCGTCCTTCCATTCTGTTTGATGATTGTCCCTTCCGATCGGCTACCGCTGCTGCTGCTGCTGAGATATAGGGCCGAAAATAAACAAGGTTGAAAATCAATAACATAACATACCGTTCGGAAAACACACACACAACCCGATCCAGATCCGATGCTCGAATCATATTTTCGGCAATGTTTCACCGCATCAGTGCCTGGTACATTTTCCGAACTGGCAATTCACCATCGGATGGTAGTTATGTCTAATTAATCGATTGACAAGCCATTATCTCTGTCAGTCACACGCATAATGCAAACAATTTATGTTCCTTTGTTTGACTCCCACAACACGGAACATGTCCACACACGCTCCTGCCGCCGCCGATGCGATGGGTTACATCATAAATAAAAGCTCATCATTCCCCCCCCGCAGTCTATTCATAGGACCGACTATCGGCAATTTATCAGCTCTTTGGGTCTTCACGTCCGGGTTTCGTCAACATTTTTACCTGTAACCGCTCCCACACGCGAAGTCCCCCCCACGGCCGACTGACCGCTGAATGAATGTATCGGTTTCATGTGGGCTGATCAGAATTATGGCTGCGATGTTATCCTTTCGCTAGCGGAGGGGGAAATGGGGGATTTGCGTCGGGAAAATGACGTTGTTTTTTATGTTTAACGAAGAATGGAAGGAAGAATGGGTTGTCGTTTGAGTGAAATTTGGATTACAAGAAGAGTGAAAATAGGATTTGAACCAATTTCTTGCAGGGGATAAGTTTATGGCTGATCCTAGAGGTGTACTATATACCGCTTCAATTGCATGGAAATCAATCGTTGTTAAAGAGGTTTTGCTCTACGTACAAAGTTTTAACGATGAAGCAACCCAATCGTAGTAAAGTTCTGTCCAGTTAGAATCCGGAATCACTTATTGTGTTATTGGGCGGCACGGAAATTGACCACTGCAAGAATTCTTTTACAGCGGTTTGTTTCCTAAGCGCCCACTTTCAGAGGTATAAATTTTTCGTTTGCGAGCAGGATATCGTTCACAGATAACAAGAAACACTGAATTTTCTGCGTTATCTAATGCACATAAAGGGAATGCTAGATTAGCCAGAAAATAATGGGATATTTCATGTAAATTTAAGCCAAATAACGCCTGAATCCAGCCTGTTGTATGAAAGATTGCCAATATTGTTGTATGGCTCATGAAAAGTTGCAAACAATTTCGTTGTTTACGCCTCCTTTAGCTTGGATTTGAACGAAGGGATATTTTACACGCTTGTTAAAATTAATTATTTTTTTCTGTGTTCTTATCAAGTCAGCAAGCAACCAGAACAGAACCTTGAAGCAAAGTTTCGTCACCAAAACTCGAGCTCGGAAATTGTACCAGTACGTTTTGACGAATTACCAAGGATGCCTACTCATCGACGATGAAACCTACGTCAAAAGGGATTTCGGACTGCTTCCTGGCCAACAATTCTACTTGGCGACGGCACGAGGAGATGTTGCTGGGAAGTTTAAGTTTGCTTTTATGGACATGCTTGCCAAAAAAAAAACTGATGATTTGGCAAGGGATATGCAGCTGCGCAGCAAAGACCAAAGTATTCGTGACGAGTAAGACGATGAACTCGAAGCTGTACAAAAAAAAAATGCCTCAAAAACCGCGTACTACCTTTCATAAAAGCCCAAAAAGGTCCAATGAAGTTTTGGCCAGATTTGGCGAGTTGCCACTACTGCCGGGAAGTCATCCAGGGGTACCGCGATAATAACGTTGATTTCATCGATAAAAACATAAACCCACCCAACTGCCCACAGTTCCGGCCCAACGAGAGATTTTGGGCAATAATGAAGCGGAGGCTTAAGAAAAGTGAAAAAACGGCTCGGAACGCGAGTCAGACGACCATGATGTGGAACAAATGTGCCAAGGAAGTTGTCTTCGGAGGTGCGCAGCGCTTCATGGGAGGAATAAAGAAGAAAGTGCGAATTTTCATTAAAAACGAAGAGAAATTATTTGTATTGATATTTTTTCCTTAAAGAAGAGTGAATTACATTTGTTTTGATGTATTTAACTTATTTGTACGTCAGTCCGTTACCGAGATCAGATGATTTTATTATTCTAAATGAACAAAGCTTAAGCCTTGAGGAGTTTGATATAGAAATAAAATTATTACAAGTAAAGCGTCAACCGAACTGGATGTCTTCTCTTAACTTGGCTATTCACAAAAGGTTGTGGTCCCAGCACTGCCTCAACCATAGCAACGAGTTGAATAGAATACTTGGAATTATTTTTGACGTAGGGCAACGTCTTTGTTTTCTATACTGAGGTACAATTAAAAAAAATCGCATTGAGACTGAAACGAAATGTGGCCAGATTTTGAACGTTAATATCTCAGTCATTTCTCAAAAAAAATTCAAAAAATTTGCCCCAATCGACCGGAAATATTTTCACGCAATCATCTTCAATAGAAAAATCTTAATTTTATGCCACAAAAAATTAATAAATGTTAAGCCTTGCCTTAAAAAGTACATTAATCCTTTCAGGCCTAAACTATCATACATGACCCCAAAAAGAAAATTGATTTTATAATCACAGAACAAATAAAAGTGTACAATTTTCTTCGGAAAGTTCGGCAAATTTGTTCTACATAAAAAAATTTATCTGGTAAATATAAAAAATATATACGAGTTTAAGGGCTAATTGACGACTTAGAATATCCTGAATATGAAAAAGTTCAAAAATAAAAATAAAAATGCCATATTAAAAGTATAAAGTTATTTTAGAGTATGAAACATATGCAAAGGTATTATTATTTTTTTGGTGATATTTTTGTATCTTTCTGGGATGTTCTAGGAGATCCAAAATGCACATAAGTTCAGAACTTCAGATCTACAGCTGTAACAGAAGCTCTAAGGGCTATATAAGATTATGATATGTATTCAAACACATTGAATGGACCTTTTGAAAGGTCAACAGTTGATTATTTTGTGATAGTCTAAGTCATCAAAACTGTCCTTGAGTTCATAACTTAAGACCTACAGTAGTAACTATAGCTTTTTGCGCTATACAAAGTAACGCTACGTATTCAACCGTTTTCAGTGAATATTTTAGAACGTAAACAATCATATCGAAATAAACTGGGATGATCGGGGTTATCCGAACTGTCCTTGAGTTCAGAACATAAAATTATCAGTTGTAACACTATTTTTTTACAGTCAATATTTTATAACTTTCAGGTCATCCAAACTGTCTTAGCCTTCATGACTTAGGATTTACAGTTCTAGCAGTAATTTTAAGGCAATAACAAGTTACACTAAATATTTAAACACATTCAATTAATATTTATAGAAGTCAAAACACATTTTAAATCAATATGACATGTTTTGGGTCAAACAAGCTATCCTTGAGATCAGAACATAGGACCTACAGTGGCAACGTTTCTTAGCGCTTCAAGCTTATTGCTTTCGCAATTAGCTTATTGCTTGCTCTCAACTTAATATTCTCAATTCACTTCCACAGCTATTAATTAAGGGTTTTTGATGCCAGGTACAAGTTCTGCATTAGTATGATTGTGTGGTAAGTACAATCATTCTCTATGTCCAGTGAGTCGAGAAATTTTGCTTATCAAAAAATTCAACGATCAGACCGGGAATCGAACCCAGCCATCCCCAGCATTGTGTTACTTTGTAGCCTCGACTTTGCTGACTGAGCTAAGGGAGGACCAAAGCTACGCTGTGTATTGATACATATGCATTGAATATCTTGGAAGACCAACAGACATTATGCGATAATCTTCTTGGTTATCCAAACTATCTTGGAGCTCAAAACTGAAAATCTACATTTGTAGCTGTAGATTTCTGGACCAAATCACATATAGTTGATCAATTTAAGTGAGTCTTCTGGAAAGTAAACATATATAATGAGATATCTTGGGATGTTCTAGGTCACCAAAACTGCCCTTGAGCTCAGAAGTTAGGATCTACTGCCGTAATTTTAGCTTTATAAGCTATTAAAGGTGAGGATATGCATTCAAACACATGCAGTGAATCTTTTGTAAAGTAAGCAGTCATTATCAGATTATATTGGGATGTTCAAGCTCATAAAACCTGACTTCAGTTAAAAACCTAAGATATACCGTACTAAACGTAGCCTCTTGGGCTGTACCAAATTACTTGGGCTGTACCAAAATATATTCATTGAATATTCTGAAACGTCCACCGACATCATAGGATAATCTTGTTAGTTTTAGGTCATTCAAAACATAAGGTCTACAATTGTAACAGTAGCTTTATAGGCTATTATTTATTTATTTACATGGCAGAACGTCACAATACTATAACATAGCCTGATACACAATATCCCTCCATAATGCCCAATTCGTGGCTGCTCCTCTCCGATCCCTTGGGCACCTTGTACCCCCTAGGTCTTGCTCCACCTGGTCTGACTATCTTGCTCGTTGCGCCCCACGTCGTCTTCGCAGTAACCAGTGAGCCAAGATAGACAAATTCATCGACTACCTCGAACTCATCGCCGTCGATCATTACTCTGCTGTCCAGTCGGGTCCTGTCGTGCTCGGTTCTGCCTGCCAGCATGTACTTCGTTTTGGACGTATTTAACTTCAACCTTATCTTCTCTACTTCGCGCTTTAGTCTGGTGTACTGCTCTGCCACCCCCTCAAATGTTCTTCCGACAATATTCACGTCATCGGCAAAGCAGATAAATTGACCGGATTTGTTGAATATCGTGCCTCGTATGTTAAACGTCGCTCGTCGCATAACATCTTCAAGAGCAATGTTGAACAGGAGGCAAGATTCGAATGAACCCAATAATCCATCCGATATCCTCACACAGCACTGGGTTCCATCCATCGTAGCCTTGATAAGTCGTACCATGCCGATTGTTCCGGTTCGAATTTCTTCCTTGTGTATTATTCATTGCAATTCCTTTTTAATGGTGTCGGCTCGCAAGGCCCACAACCAACCCCACTATCTCGCAGGAAGACCATCATGATGCTGCTGTTTAAAAGTTCAAGCACCACCAGGACTTTCGGTTTTTGTATTAAGAGTCCTGGGCGCACTAACAAGACGGTGACTCAGCCGCTCCTAACATGGAGAATAGACACTGTTTTGAGCTGCCCCTAACATGAAGAACAGACGCTGAAATGGGTGAAGGCTTGGACTTTTACCCTTTTTTTCAAAAAGCTGGTAGGTTCGCTTTTGTCAGGGCTGCTTTCGGATATTTGTGGGTTTTTGGATGAAACTCAACAGAGTTCAACAACTTCTCAGTCCTCCCAAATCCTAAACAGTCCCCGCTGCTCGTCCGAGGCTACTTATTCGTGTATTTAGTAGCTGCCAATCATATCCGATGGAACCCCACCATCCGTGACCCGTGGACCCACCGGGTTGCTTGCAGCTCAGCCCCGTAGAGTCTTCACCTACTCTATGGTCTTCGCGAAGCTTTATAGGCTTTATAAAGTTTAGTTAGTTTGTTTGGCATTAATATCTCAAGAATTTATATCATTACATTGCCAAGCGGTAAAGCTACTTTTACAACTATAGGTTTTAAGTTCTGAACTCCGGGAATGTTTGGCTGACTTAACACATCTCCAAAAAGATATATTCTACTTTCTTACATCATTTCTTTGTTAATAAGCACCAATTTTATCAGAACACATCAAATTTCTTGTATAATAACGCTTGGAAAATTTAAGGCCTAAAAGGGTTAATTCAAAGAAGGCATGCATTGCACAATCCAAATGGCTTACATGTAGTTGCGTAGTCCTCTCTTGCAGAACACATGTTGAACATCAGTTAAAGTTACTTGAATGAAACTCAGTTAAGTCACAATGAAGTAACTACAATCAATAATGTCTATGTTGTATTGCTTGGGCTACATTGTCGTTGCGAACAACCCAATGGAGCTGTACTCCCAACAAACATCGATGCTGAATAACTGTTTGTTCAAACAAATTTGGAGCAATTTTTCAGCTCTTTCTTTCTAGAAAGCGTAATAACTTCTCCAAATTGGTTTGAACAAGCGGTTATTCGACACTGATGTTTGTTGGGCCTTATTGTTTTTCACTAAACAGCGTGCAGTCCGAAAATCAGAAGATTTCCCTTTTCGACGGGAAGAATTTCCCGATCTGGAGTTTTCGGATGGAGACCTTACTGGAGGAGAAGCAGCTAATCGATTACGTTCGACGAGAAGCAGCGGAGACTCCAGGGTTCCAGATAGCAAACGAAGACACAGCGGTGGTGAAGGTGCAGAAGGGAACGAAGATTGCGGAGCGGAGACTTCGAGAAGCAAGGTGCAAGTCGTTTCTGGTGGGAAAGATCGCTGACTCGCAGCAGGATTACGTAAAAGGCAAGTCCACTGCTAAGGCGATCAGGGCAGCGTTACATAACGTGTTTGCGAAGAAATGAGTTTCGGGGCAGTTTTAACTTCTGAAGCAACTGGTCGTGATGAAGTACACCGAAGCGCAACGAATGATTGATCACGTACTGTGGTTTGAGGGGATCATCAAGGAGCTGGCCACAGCGCTCATTGAAATGCTGGAGCGGCTGGGGTGGAGTGCGACTTGCTCCAAACGATGCCCAAATCCTGTCAACAGTTGTTGCCAATTTTAGAAACGCTTCCATCGGAGCAATGCACACTCGACTTCGTTAAGGCCAGGCTGCTGAGCGAAAGCGTGAAGCGGAGGAACAATTGCGAATCGGCGAGCACGTTGGGTGGAGACTCATCTTTCTTCGGCGAACAATCCATGATCAAGTGCCCCATGAAAAAGGACACAGACCAATGGAAGTCGTCTTGGAAGACGAAGAAGAAGAAGGCTAAAGTTGCTAGTGGAATTTGTGCCGAATTGGTATTGGATGACGGTAGGATTTTAAACTTCGTTGGATCCTCGATTCAGACGCATCCGAGCATATGATGCTATAGCAGACTGCCTTCGTAACATGGTGAAGCAGCACAAACCGGCTCCAAACGTAATCGCCTTCGGTAAGGTAGTGAATAGCTATCACTCTTTTTTTTCGACGGGATAGAAAATCTACAACCAGGCACCCGAAGAACTCAGTGTGTGGGGATGAGGGTGCCAACTCCTCGACTTACTAAAAACCCACCCGTGCCTTAAGCCTTGGACGGTTTCCCTTCGAGGAGGGGGCTACTGTGCTTGTTAAGCACCCACTATGTCTAACTACTTGGGGCTTTAGTAGTAAGGTGGTCCCTGCGACCTGCCGTTGGTCGCTTCCCTTTTTTTGTTGGAGATCGAGGGCAATCTGGGGTCTGCTATGCATAACGCGTCGCAGATGTCCGGGTCTTGGCACATCCTCTGGACCAAATTACGCTTACGGCAATCATGCCGGATCTCGCGCCATCGAAGTGAGGACATACGAAGAGCACATGTTCCACAGTTTCCTCAACTCCCGCGCACTCGGTGCATGCGAAAGACTGTGCATGCCCTTATTTGTGCAGGTATTGTCTAAAATAGCCGTAACCTGACAATATCTGCGTTAAGTGGAAGTTCAGTTCACCGTGTCACCTACCAACCCTCCCGGTTAATTCTGGAACGTCGCGTGATACCGTTCGGTTTGCACTATCCACTCTTGGGCTGAGCGTACTCTCTAGCTTACTCATGTAGCTCTTGGTACTCAAGACGGTCATACATGCCGGCCGGACGTACCTAAGTATGGACAGGAGAGTTTACGCTTACTTCCTTGCACTGCCGAGCTATTCAACATCATGCGGGATAATTCCGATATAGCCAGAGAGGCTTTCTTCCAGGCGTAATCGACGTGACTGATAAAGGACAGCTTATCGTCGATCATGACCCCCAAGATACCTCAAAAATCTCTTCGATTCGATTGTGCAGTTACCTGCTCTGATCGTTGCATGTTGTTCCGATTTTCGATTATGATGGACTAGCTCCAGTTGCCTGGAGCTCATCCATCTCTCCACAATGCCAATGGAGTGCGAGACCGTTAGCTCAACCTCTTCGATAGATTCACCACATATCTCCAGGGTGATGCCGTCCGCAAACCCGACTATCATAAACCCATTCGGGAACTCAAGCCGTTGTATCTCATCGAACATCGTGTTCCATTGCACCGGACCCAGGATAGAACCTTGTCGAACGCCTGCGGTGATTTGAACACGTTTCTGGCCTACCTCTGTATTGTATACCAGTACGTGATTCTGGAAGTAACTTCCCAGAATCTTGTACATGTACCCGGAACCTGAAGGCGTTGGAGCGAGTTGGCGATAGCCACCCAACTGGTGCTATTGAACGCATTGCGCACGTCAAGGGTGACCACTGCACAGTGGCGTATTCCTCGCCTGGAATGTCACTTTGGCCTTCTTGGTGACAGATAGAATGTCATCCACTGTCGACTTCCCTTTATTTAGCCAAACTGGTTACCTATACCTTTCGTGTATTTTGTCAGTCTGTTGAAGATTACCCTCTCGAGCACCCTACGCGCTGTATCCAACAAACATATAAGTCTATATGCAACTCTAGGGTCTGACTTTTTTCCAGGCGTCCGGAAAGACGCCCTCGTTCAGACACCTTTGCATCACCACCCTGAACATTTCGGGATCCAGCAAGATAGCCGTCATGATGGCCAGGTTTGGAATACCATCCGCCCAAGCAACAGCAAACCATCATACTTAGTTGCAGCAACTTGATTGCGACCTAACTGAGTCACCTTTAGCCACGCAATGAGTTCTTCGTTCGTAACCGTCGCCTCGACACCGGCCCCGTTGTGCCTTTATCAATGCTTACGTGGTCACGGGTGTTTGGCTGAGACGCCCACCCTCCCGTCGCTATGACAGCGTTAATGTCTGGGGATACTGGAATGCAAGTCATGCGACAAATCTACGGTGGCGGAGGTCATGGACTCGGGCCGTGGTTCGGAAAGAGTCCCCCAAGGATCACCTGCAGTAGCTCTGGTGGACGCTCGGTTGGAGCCGTCGATCCTCTGATTTTGACACCGGCCCTCGAAGCAGACTCGCTTGTTGGCCTTTATCTCCTTCTTTAGTGCGGCCTTCGCGGCGACTTGCATTCTCCGTCTTGCGTGGAGGTATGTTCTTCGGAGGTCGACGATCGCCACCAATACACAGGTAATTTTCCATTTCTCGGTTTGACTTCCCTCGGCATGGTCACATCGCATGCTCGTGTAAATTTTATAACGAGTTGTTCACCGCAAACTTCCTGGGTTTCGCGTAAGCTTTGTCTCTTCGTTAAAGTAGGACGTTAAAAGTCTCTTCGTTAAAGTAGGACGTCCTCCATATGTGGGCGAATGGAGTAGATGTTCCTCCTTTCGCACACTGCCTTGTATTGTGGACGATACAATAACGAACCGCCAAGTGGTCACTCTGGGTGTAGCCATCAACGACCCTCCAATTGTTAAGAAGCCCAGAACTGCTGAATGTTATATCGATTATCGATTTCGCTCTGTTTCTATTGTAGGTACTTTTGGTACCTACGTTGGCTAGGTCCACATTGAGCCTAGCCAAGGCCTCCAGAAGAGTCTAGCCACTGGGATTGGTATGGCGGCTTCACTACTCGAGCGTCCAAGCGTTGAAGTCCCCCGCTGTTACCAACGGGCTTAGGCCACCCGACCAGGAGGGTATAACATAAAAATAAGAAAATTATAACAAACCTTGTTACGACTAACTGATTATTTATGATATAAATTTGTTGAAGACGTTTTCATCTGAATAATTATATAACATACTTATAAAAAATTGAGATATAATGCCCTGGGATCCCGACCAGAAGGACATAACATAAAAATAACAAAATTATAACAAACCTTGTAACGACTAATTGAACATGAAATAAAATTGTTAGAGATGTTGTCATCTTGATGATTGTATATCATACTAATAACAAATTGAGATATAATGCTCCACGAGGCACAATTTGCGTAAAGAAATAAATTAATTCCCAACAAAACGGTTACAAAGTGTGTTTTGTTTATGTTATATCGATATCATAGCTTGCTATAATTTTGTTACCTTTTGAGGATTTTTTGTTGCAATTTCTGTTATTTTAACAAGATCCGCGATCTAAATTCTAACAACCTCTATTACAAAAAAAGCGCTACTGAATAACAAAACTTGAAATAATTTTGTTGTTTCCTTTTGGTCGGGATGCACCATCTGCTTACATAAATAAATGAATTCTAACACTAGCTGATATGATTTTGCTACATCGTAACAAAGTTGTTTCAACGTTTGATTTGTTTATGTTATATCTGTATCATAGTTTGCTATAATTTTGCCACCTCTAGAAGATTTTGTGTTACAATTTCTGTTATTTTAACAACATCCGCGATCTAAATTCTAACAATCTCTGTTATAAAAACAGCGTAACTGAATAAAAAAACTAGAAATAATTTTGTTATTCCCTTTTGGTCGGGCAGTTGGCGCAGTCATCATACGTTCGAACATATTGGAAAACTGTTCGATCGACCACCTTGGCAGTGCGTAGCAGCTGCAGAAGAACACTCCATTCATTTTTACAACCGCAAAGCCTTCGTTTGAGGTGTACTTGGCCGTCTTTCATATTGCCGCCATATTGAACCTTCTAAGATGCTGTATGGGTCGAATTTTATGGTTATTTCCGATGCCGACTCGCGAACTGTCTGACACAGCAGTTGCAGGGCGGCCTCACAATGGTTCACGTTTAGTTGGGTTACCTGCATTACGATTGGCTCGTTGGAATACCCTTAGCGGCCGGGAATTTGACCCCCCCCCCATTCCAGCATCAAGCATTTGGGGGGATCTTTGCACTACCGTGTCTTGTGGCTTGTGTTGCCACACCTTCTGCACATGTTGCTCCTATCTGGGCCTTTGCACTCCCAAGAAATGTGCCCGCTCTCTAGGCATCTGAAGCATGCCTTCGCTGGCAGGTGTAGGCTAAGTGGGCATACAGACCATCCCACCTTCACATTCGCCACTTTCAACACCGTGTTCGCGTCGACTGCCGCTACCCTCACAGTTGCCACCTGGGTCCCGAGTGGACCCTTCCTCAGACGTATGTCTGCGGCAGCAACCTCACCCTGCACTGTTCCTTAAGTGCAGTAGAGTTCTCGTCTTGCACTGTTCCTTAAGTGCAGTAGAGTTCTCGTCTACCTCGGAGATCTCATCCAAGTTCTTGCTTGGGATCGTCATCTGTAAGACGAAAGCGCGTACCTCCACACCCTCACCCAAGGCCGCGCACCATTTAGCGTCCCCGCGCATCACTTTCATGACCTCGGAGAACTGCGACGCCTCAGTCTTGACGATGAGGGCCTCTCCGCGGTTGCGCTAGCGGGCCACCTGTCGCTTTTCGATTTTTTTGTTGGTTTTATCTCCATTATTTTGGACCTCGGTCTAGTGGCTATCCTTGCCACGCTTGAGACCGGATTCGCTTTCTCCTGTGGTTTTGACGTAGACTACGTCTTACGGCAAGGGTAGGGTGTCAAATGAAAATCTAAAATTTTGCGACCGTCACGAAAAACCGTACGTTTTGTACGCGAATAACTCAAATAATCCACGATAGATTTACATGATTTCTTCATCAATCGGTCGGAAATTTTACCGCGCTCCAATTCAATTGTCAAACATTTTTCTCAATCAATAGTAAACTATTGAAAATAACGCAAATATAAGGTGATGTCTTATAATGTCATTTTGCAGAGTAAATTTACCAAATTTCCTATCACAGATTTCAAATCGAAGCAAGGAACGTCTTGCATCATCTTCTTCTTCTTTGTGTTAGAGAGGGACTTTAACCAATCATGTCATTCGACTTTCCATGTACGTCTCGCACGCAGCTGAGAACGGCATAAAAAGCACACTTAGGAAAAATTTTGCTTCAGTCGTTTGGCAGCATTGAAGCTGTGCGGAGGGAGCGCTGGTAGCTGGTCGCAGTGAGCTAGACGCAGGGAGCTGGTCGCAGAGAGCTGGTCGCAGGAAGCTGGTCGCAGAGAGCAGGTCGCAGGGAGCTGGTCGCAGGGAGCTGCTTCAAGGCTCCACCAAACCGCAGCGTTCTCGAAGTTGCGGCGAAACAATCGCCACGAAGAGGTAAGATGGCGGCTTGCACAAATTCGACGCGATTGTGCGCCCTCTTAATCCGCCATTTTGCTTCATCGCGACGATCTCTGTTTGGGAGAGGCTTGCTACTTTCCACCACCAGCTGCCTCTGCACCAGCTCCGCTGCCGTACTAATGAAGGCTCCACCAAACTGCAGCAATTTTTAGCCACCGCGGCAGCCGTCGCGGTGGAAAAATCGCCGCTGTGAGATTACATGGCGGCTTATCGGAGCGCACAAACCAACGCGATGCGTATTTTAATCGCGTTGGTTTGTGCGCTCCATGCGCCGCCATGTAATCTCACAGCGGCGATTTTCCACCGCGACGCTGCCGCGGTGGCTAAAATGCTGCAGTTGGTGGAGCCTTCATTTGTACGGCAGCGGAGCTGGTGCAGAGGCAGCTGGTGGTGGAAAGCAAGGCTCTCTCAAACAGCGATCATCGCGATGAGGTAAAATGGCGGATTATGAGGGCGTACAATCGCGTCGGTTTGTGCAAGCCGCCATCTTACCTCATCGTGGCGATTGTTTCGTCGCGACTTCGAAAACTCTGCTGTTTGGGGAAAGCGTCCTTGGGGGCGAGTAGCAGTCAGCAGAAGGTGGAAATAATCTGTCCTTTTAAGGACAATTAATTCAAATAAAAGAGTTGATTATTCAAGAATGAACTAATCTTGAATTAAGTTCGGTGCCGTCGGTAAAAATTTTACCCAGCTGGTTGGCGCTATCCATTAATTGATAATCTGTCCTTTTGAGGACAACCAATTAAATCAAAAGAGTTGTTTAAAAAGAATCAAACTTTTATTTCGTTTGGTTTGTGCGCCTAATATAGTGCCAATTCGCAACTGCAAAAACGCCTGCATGGAGGGCGAGCTGTCAGGAAAATTTTGGCTGGTTGGCGCAACCCGCGATGAATCAATAAATGCTACCAGATACAAATCCATCTTTGCTACTGTCAATTTAAAATTCTCAGCTTGAGAGTTTGTTTGATTGGGATTTTCGTTTCAAATTGTCGATTGGCAGCCAGTGGTATTAGCAAAACTTGTTTTCCCTTCGTCGCATAACTAAATCACACAAATTCCCTATCACGGACACCATTTTTGATGTCGAACATAATATTCCGAATCAACATTCTCTGTAAATTCCAATTAGTAGTGTTATAAACAGTTGTTCTGTTGTGTTAACGATTCGCGTTGGATAGAGTCCTACCTCTAGGAAGAAAACTTTTTTGTTATTATTGGGTTTGGAATATATCTAAAGATTTCTTTAAATTTCCGTTTTCGATGTTCAACAGAAATCTTGGATATCGTGAAAGTAGTTGAAACGATTCACAACCGCCGCTTATGAGCATAGAAATTGAGAATCTCAGCGCACATGCAGCAGACGTTTCAGCCGATAGTTCACTAACAGGAGCGGACTTTATTGCTGTAAGTGAAACTTGTCAGGAGGATGGTGCTGCAGTCGAAATCACCGGCTTCGATTGCATTGGTCAGGCAATGCGTGATAGCGTGAGTGTTGGATGAGTGGCCATATATAAAAGGTGTACGGCCCCCTTCACCACAAGACCGCACATCATCGAGAAACTTTGCGCATCTTACGATGAGCAACTGGGAGTAGCCGATCAATATGGCGATATCTGTGCTTCAGAGCTAGTTATACGAGACACAGCGACGTTGCTCTTATCGATTTTCATTTCACCAGGTATGATTTAGAATTAGATTTCTTTGTTCGTTTGTTTGTTTGATATATTGTTCAACACTTTTTATATGATTTTGCCAGGTCTCACAATCAGAAAAGGTATGCCAGTTATTGTGACTGGCAATTTTAACATCACTGTTCCAAAGTCAGAGAAACTTCCCTTCTTTGATTTCATGAAGAAGTACCTTTATCTCGACTTGGCTTTGAACTGTGATTAAACAACTAGTCGTGATGAAGATTCTGCCGCTTTAACCTTCGTTCGTGACCTCCGTTTGCAATGTCAGCAATATTATGCATTTTTCTTGAACCACCGTCCAACGATTTTGATTTTCGACGAATAAACATTAAGTAATGTCAAGCGATTATGATTATAAAGATGAGCAAAATTATCATTAATTTAATAATTTTATATTCCCTAACAGATCCTTAACTATCTTCTAGGCCTTAAAGATAGTCCATCGTAAAACGTGCAACCGTGGCTGTGTCATCATTTAAACCAAAAGGCCCTTTTCAGGGCCACCAAAGAGTTATAAAGAGTGTTCAAGAGAATTTTCCCACGCACTGACTTCATAAAACCAAACGGCCCTTTTCAGGGCCACCAAAGAGTTATAAAGAGTGTACAAAAGAATTTTCCCACGCACTGACTTCATAAAACCAAACGGCCCTTTTCAGGGCCACCAAATAATATCTCAAGAGCATACAATAGAATTTTCTTACATACTGGATTCAAAACGCTGGTCAAATGTCCCATAAGAGCCGCACCCGTCATATTGTGACTTAAACTGCTTCTTTCGGTAAGGGTAAGCGACCGGCACGAATAATTGAAACCCTTTTAACGCTAATAATAGCCACACAGAATTTCCCTGACAATATAATGCATCACTTGGTTTAACGTAGTCTACGTCAACCGGTCGTGTCTTGTACACAACCCCACTGATTTTTTTTCGTTTCCTGAGGTATTACTCTCCATTCTGTTGGGTCCCCTTTCAGCCGCTATCCAAACCCACGTGGAATAGTCGCTACCCGAGCAAAGGATTATACCAAATTGATAACAAGTTCTGATACCAGGTTATCAATTTTTGATCACTGAATTTGTTATCATTCAGGCTGAATAAACAGCCAAAATAACAGGATGAATAACAAAAAAATACTCCATGAGTATCATAATAATAACTTATTTTGTTATCACTGCGAACAACTTGATAACAAATCCTGTATTGTAAGCAAATTTATTGAAATAGTAACAAATTATGTTATCAATTGGAAATCAAATGCTCATGCGAATAACTGGAAAAATATTTTGATTAAAAGCAAAATTTCTTGTTCAAACATGCTGGAATTATTTATAGTTTTATAACTCAACTTATAACGTTCATTAAAAATAGTGTGTTCAAAATGATAACATATGATAACAAAATTTGCCAATGGTGATAACTAAATTTGTTATGCGATAACAGTGGAAATCAAAACGATAACTGAGATAACAGAACTTGTTATTTATATGATATCAGCTTGTTATTTTCCTTTGCTAGGGTATACCCTATCCAAGTAAAATAACAAGGTGATATCAAATAAGTAACAAGTTTTGTTATCTCAAATATCATTTTTAACTCACCGGTTAACGCATAACTGAATTCTACCAGCATGCTGATGAATGTTGAATATTACCAGCATGTGATGGATATGAAATTGAGCTATTTACCAGAAGCACTAATTCACTTATTAGTGTATGAATTTGATATCATGTTGATAACATAATTTGAAATAATCTCAAGAAATTTGTTCATATCACAAAATTTGTTATTAAAATGAACTAGCTAATAACATAACGAGTTAATATTTTGATATCCAATGAATATTTATTTGTTATTACTTTTGTTATTTTGGCTGTTTATTCTGCCTAAATGATAACATATTTAGTGATCAAACACTGATAATCTGATATTGGAACTTGTTATCAATTTGGTAAGAACCTTTACTCGGGTAGTAATCCCATGGTTATCTATGCAAGCTCGAAGGTGAGCAGGGAGGCCATGCAAGGGTTGGAGTACGGAGGCGATGGGAAACCGTGTTCAAAGCCTGATCAGCGTATATCAGGTATAGGGACATCTTAGCCTACTCCCGCCCGACTGGTGACCCTAGCAAAGGAAAATAACAAGCAGATATCGTATAAGTAACAAGTTCTGTTATCCCTGTTATCGTTTTGATTTCCGCTGTTATCGCATAACAAATTTAGTATTTGAACAAGAAATTTTGCTTTTGATAAAAATATTTTTTTCAGTTAGCATGAGAATTTGATTTCAAATTGATAACATAATTTGATACTATTTCAATAAATTTGCTTACAATACAGGATTTGTTATCAAGTTGTTCGCGGTGAACAAAATAAGTTATTATTATGATATTCAACGAGTATTTTTTTGTTATTCATTCTGTTATTTTGGCTGTTTATTCAGTCTGAATGATAACATATTCAGTGATCAAAAAGTGATAACCTGGTATTAGAACTTGTTATCAATTTGGTATAATCCTTTGCTCGGGAAGGTTGAGCGATGGAGAATGAAACGTACTGGAAGCCTGCCAAGCTTTTAACGAAACGGAGACAACCTGTGCCGCTTCCAAGCAACACACAAGTCTTATAGCGGTTGAAAATACTTGTATATTACTAGATTTGGTAATAAAGAAGTTTACTCAACATAAAATCATGAAGATGTGTTACTCGGGCTGAAACCTCGCCATTTCCTGCTCATTGTCACCCGGCAGTACAGAGGGAGACGACACAGGAACCAGCCCGAATACAACAGTACCACTCGTTATCCTTTTCGCAGACATCCACCCCAATGTTGTTTAGCCGTTAAGGCGTTATGTGCCTGATAAAATTCACTATTTATTTGTGTTCAAATGGTTGCTTTTAGAATACATTTAAAAAAAAACTCCAGAACTCAGAGACCATTTTCAACAAATGAACACTTTCACAGTTATTCTGGATCATCCGGAAAGTTACCAGGTGGCCTTTAGGGTTTCTTTCTAGATCATAAGCTCCAAATGTATTCAATTTTTTTTCGGAATACTTGACGAAACATGACGACCCATTTCATGAATTGACCATTTTCACGGTTGTTCCAGATCCTCTTTAAAAGTTAAGTTAATCTAATGACTACCTAATGGACAACTGGATTCTCTGTGCCTTTAAAAAATTGTCATGAATATACTGAACGATTATTTATGTTGTACCATTTTGCTATCTTCTCAAATTTATCATTTCAAATTGTGCATTTTTCTCAGCAAGGTAAGGAGTGTATCGAAAATAAGCTATCCACAAACTTTCTTTCAAATTATGTTGAAAACCGATATTATATTCATACAAAAAATTGATCCTTTATTGTTCGAGGTTAAACTTGAACATAATGAAGACCGGATGAAATTTAAGTTATTCCTTCACGAATTTTCGAACTTTGGATCGAATGCTCTTCATCAAGTTCCGGACAAGTGTTGCATCGCATTATTTGGACGCTTGAGCCCAATTTTTTTGAACTCAGCATGTTCCCAGCTGCCTTACCAGTCTTCTTGAAGACCCTCTTCACGATTGCCCAGTAACGTTCGATGGGTCGAAGCTGAGGGCAATTTGGTGAATTGATATCTATCTCACGACCTATTCCCTTTTCCGCAAGCCAATTGAGAGTGGTTTTGGCATAGTGAGCCAACGCTAAATCCGGCCAAAACAGTGGAGATGTACTATGCTTCTTATATAAAGGCAACAATCTTTTCTGGAGACACTCAGATCGATAGATGTCCGCATTTATAGTTCCGGTAGTGTAAAAAATGGTTGACTTCAAACCACAAGAGCATATGGCTTGCCATACCAGTACCTTTCGACCGAATTTCTCCACGTGAATCGACCTGTCCGCATCGCTCGCATCCTCTCCAACAACGGCAGTAAAGTATTGTGGACCTGCAAGGGTTTTAAGTCCTCCTCTACATAGGTCTCATTGTGCATCAAAACGCATGCATCCGGACGCTGCAAAAGACGCGAATACAATTTCCGGGCCCTTGTTGCTGCTCACTTCTTCTGTTCTGCACATTTTTCGAGATTTTCTGCTTCTTGTAGGTCTTCAGGTGGTTTCGCCTCTTGATACGCTGGATCATTCCGACATTCGTTCCTGCGTTTTGGCCAAATCACGTATTGACATTGATTTGTTCTTCATGATTAGAGATACCACTTTCTGCTCCAGTTTCGGGTTGAAAGAACCGGGTTTTCTGCCTCTTCCTGGTAGCTCGTCCAAAGAATAGTGTTCCCCAAACTTATTAATGATGGTTTTAACACTAGCATGATGAATTCCAAACCGCTTCGCCAATTTTCGCATAGTAATACCCTTCTCACTTAGCCATCCATGTGTCCAGAACCTTAATTTTCACTTCCTTTTCAATACGCGACATTTTGAAAACGCAGAATTTGAACCGCACAAACAAGTAAACAAAAGAAAGCTGACAGTCAAACGCACAGCATGCAGTGTTCAGAGCATAAAAAACCATCACATGCGTACAACGCAAATGTATGTGGATAGCTTATATTCGATACACTCCTTATGAATCCGGCATTAACGCATCCGTGCTATTTTCATTTCGCCACATTCAGTGTTCGTGTCACAACTTTCCCAACGTTTGTCCGATGTTGGATTGTCCAGAGAAGACCAACTGCTAGCTTGTTTCACTTTTCAGCGTGACCGAAGCAAGCGTAAATAAAGAATTTATGACCGTCAAAGTCAACCGATCCATAAACTACTGCTTCAATTTTCTACTTCGTGCAGCGGCCGTAAAAGTTTTGATAGCCCCAATTCCACACACAAAAACATTCAAGTATCTAATTAACGCTAATGCAATAAAAAAAAAGCTACTTCTAGCACGTGAAACACCAACCAACAACTGCTATTTCAACTTCTGTAGACTGTTTCCCACTTCCCGGAACTTTGTGTCGAAAACTTAACTTTGTTTCTTTGAAATTAGTTCTGCTCCTGGCACACAACCATCGCTTGCATCGTTAACAGTCCCAACTCAACTGCATGCCAGCTGCTTCTTTTTTTCCCTCCACACAATCTTCAATTCAGTTTGACTTCGTTTAACACACCCGGCAACACACATCCACTCGAATCACGATTTTGATCAACACACCCACCCACTTGCTGAATGTGACTACAGTTTCACTCACAGTGTCAATAGCACAATCCACACAATCGAGGGAGGGAAAAATGCTAACGTGAGATAATTGCTCTGACTCGTCCAGGGGAAAAAGGAGTTCCAACAACTTTCCACTTCTACTCCAGTTCGGATTGCTTTTACAGCGTGTATTCATCCAACGAAGTGGAAAACTAGTTTCTGCTGCCATTGCAGCTGCACAAGTCCATTTTCCATGTATCACTACGGATTAGTTTAACGACTGCAGTTTGCACTTTGCACAGCTGAGTAGGGAAAAGTTTTAATCGCTTGACACATCAAATTGATGGAAACAACTTTTCCCATTCCGGTCGTCGTCCAACATGAAAGGCTTATGGCAGTTCGGTGTTGACGGCGGCAAATGTTTCCAAAAGGTTAATCCGGGAATTTATCTCTCGCAAAATTCATCACACGACCTTGATCCTAATTGATTCGAAATCCGTATCAATAACTTTCCTCTCCGGCTGTGTGGGGAGGCCAAACAGACAGAGCACAGAGCCAATAAAATACGCGACCGAAATTCCATCACGTGCGCTTATTTACTACCAGGCATAAATCTCCACGGGAAGGAGACCCGGAAAACACAAGATGGTCTTATCATCGCCACCCCTGCGTAGAAATAAGAACGTGGCACCGCCAAGTACTTCCAGTCACGTTCGCGGGAGTGATGTTTTATTACAACCGTTCGAGGATGGTCGCACCCACCACAGACGGCAGAAAAATGCGTTATTCCCACAAAACGACTTCAATGTTCTTGGTTTCGAGGCAATCGTTAGCATATTTGCGAAATCCTACGACGGAATCCATAAAACGGTTTCGGATTACTGTTAAATTATTCGAGAAATGGGGGACGCCGCGGATCAAAGATCGAACAAAAGTGGTTCCAAATTATTTTGAAAAAGAAAGCAACAGATACTGAAGGGAAAAAGTGTCCGATTTGGTTCCCCATTACCAGAAGATGTCAGCGTGGTGATTTCTTTGTTTGCCAAGGATCGGGAAAGGCAAGTTGCTGCCAATTCAACAAGTTCGACGACAAGAACACCGAAATACAGGGGGTGGGGAGAAAAAGAGGTCATCGCACCAACGCCGGTACTATTCAGTGAGCTATGATAAATGTGGAAAAAATGGAGTTCAATGGATTCGGGGGGATTTGATGCCAAGAAATGTTAGATGAGAAAAAAGCGGAAGAAAGGGAATTTCAGAAGAAGACTCAGTTGGAGAGATGAATTCATCAGAGTTCGATCACAGTTGGATTCTTTTCGGTAGATTGATGTAACCCCAATGTTAACGGGGAGAAATGGTATCCAATATCTTGTTTCATGC
>JASCZW010012748.1:0-27560 GCA_034211315.2 Aedes japonicus
TTTTGATTTTTCAGGTTTTTACGTTTTAAGATTTTTAGATTTTAAAATTTGAAGATTTTAAAGTTTCAAGATTATAAGATTTTAAGATTTTTAGATATTTAGATTTTAGGATTGTCATAGTTTTAGATTTTCAGATTTTTAGATTTTTAGATTTTTAGATTTTAGGATTTCAAGATTTTTAGATTTTGAGTTATTTAGATTTTTAGATTTTAAGATTTTAGGATTTCAAGATTTTTAGATTTTGAGATATTTAGATTTTTAGATTTTAAGATTCCTAGATTTTTAGATGTTCAGATTTTTATATATCAAGATTTATATGAAAATCTATAAATCTAGATTTTTAGATTTATAAATTTTTAGATTTTGAAATGTTAAGATTTTTAGATTTCAGATTTTTAGATTTTTAGATTTTTAGATTTTAGATTTTTAGATTTTAAAAATTTAAGATTTTTAGATTTTTAGTTTTGAAGATTTTTAGATTTTTAGATTTTCAGTTTTCAAGATTTTAAGATTTTAAAATTTTTGGACTTTCAGATTTTTAGATTTTTCAGGTTTTTAGGTTTTGAGATTTTTAGATTTTAAAATTTGAAGATTTTAAAATTTGAAGATTTTTGTTATTTTAAGACTTTTAAATTTTTAGATATTAGGATTGTCATATTTTTAGATTTTCAGATTTTTTAATATATAGATTTTTAAATTTTTAGATTTTAAGAATTTTTTCAGGTGTTTAGATCTATAGATATTTAATTTTGATATTTATTTTGATTTTTATGTTACGAGAGTGTTCTATTCTACGGTACATTAAAATCAGGGTACAAAATTATTAAAATGTCTAATCAGAACTTTTTAATCTTCTTTTTTGTTGTAATAAGTCTTCATTAAAATATTTTTTATTGAATATATCATCATTCGTTCAAAAAAGATTCCCCGTGACATTGTATTCGATTTCCACCAGCACTGAAAACTTGACTCGCTATCTTCGTGAAGATTTGTAGTAAATTATTTTTGTACCCGACAATTACGAAATGTTCTGAGCGTCTCTTGACAATTGAACTCTGAACGCTGATAAAACAGATATAATAACATAAATACTTTCAAGACAAGGAATCAAAACCATAAACCTGTTTGCAATGACAACTTTATTCTATTTGGTTATTTCTTATATTTACGCTTTTGAAACTGGTTAAGTTTAGTAATAAAGCCATAAGCTGAATTCCCCGTCGACTTGTCATGAACAATTTCTATTATGTTAAGTGTCATATCTTTGTACACACACATACAGATACACACATGCACACGTTAATTCATCGACCTGAGTCATATAACACTATGAATAACCGTGCCTTCTATCAAAATATAAGAGTTGGAGTGATCCTATAGTCTTTACAGTGCACGAAAAGCCGAACATTTAAAAGGGATAATCATAAGGAATTGTTGAGGGGATTATTTATACCCGCACCGATTCACGCCGCCGCCGCCGCCGCCGCCGATTCAACATAGATCGGCGCACAGGTCTACAGTCAGCATGGTTGTTTTGCGTCTATTTACTTTTGGAAAAATACATCTAAGATGAATCAATGTCAATTCACATGCCAAATTTTAATGGCTTTTACACAATTGAAATCTTTCTAGTTTATTAGATTCGTGCCTTCAATAGTTCGAAGTGGTGATGTAAATTGGATATTGGTTTTCAAAAAATCTGAAAGATATTCAAACCGGTGTGAAACAAATCGAAATCACATCAGAATTGGAATAATAATGAAATCATGGTGAAATCAGCCAATTTGGGTCTTCCTTTCCCGTCAATACAAACTGACAAACCATGCATTCTTGAAAGAGCTCTTATCCCACAACACCGAAGTTAGTCGGAGTACGTATGCTAAAACAGCCCCAGCATTAAGATACCCCGAATGAGTATAATTTTAATGTTATTTGTAATTAATAGCATACGGATTATCAATTAAGGAACCGGTAATCTCCAAAATCGCTTCGAAATTGAGTTTTCCTTCTTTTTATTTTGGACTCCATGCCCGCCTCCTACTAGCGAATACGATTTGACCACGGGGCTGGGCTGGGCTGGGCGGTGGATGTCGGTGGATCCGAACAGATGAAGCGCGAATTGAAAAGTTATAGACAATGATCACGCCGAATCAAAGCATCGGAATATGCTTGGGGAAATAAGGCAAGGTTCCCATCTTCATTCGCATGCGGGCCACCACCCGATGGACGCGCTCGCTTTGAATAGCTAATTCTGCACCCATTCTATTATGATTTAATATTTTCACTCTTCTTCTGGTGTGAATGGACGATCATTTTGTTTGTTCTTCGGTTGAGCTTTTGTCTTCGACCATCGGTTTCTGTAGAAAAAGAAACATACTATTCGTGTTTTATGTGGGAAAACGATTTCCATCCCATTACTTTTAAATAGTAGCAGTTCGATTGAAAGGATAGAACCTGGGATTGTAAATGAGTGATTTTTTTTCGATGTCTTATAAGACGAGAAAAAACTTCACTAAGGCGAAACAGGAGGGAGTTCTTAGTCCATATGAAATACATGTTAGGTATATTAAAGCCTGTCCATGTTAAATTTCGGACGCCAAAATAATGGCAGCAAAAAATATTTACACACAATTCAACAAAAAAGATTGTTTATTTCACAATAACAGTTGATTAAGATGTCAATCCTTCATTCTGTAAGATTCTCAAACTTTCAGTGGTACACCGCCATCAGGTTCCGTACGGTATCCTCAGATACGCCTGCTGTGACGATTCTCCATCTTCTCTTGGAACCATCGGTCTTTCTTATTAGTTTCGATGAGTTTCCGCTTAAATAGAGCCAAGTACTTCTCTATTGGACAAATTTCTGGACAGTTTGGTGGATTGGCTATTTTTGGCATGTATTTGACCTCCTGTGCTTTATACCATTCCAGGACGGATTTCGCATAGTGACAAGATTTCACAAAGTGAGTTAGATAATATGAATGAGTCCTAAAACGGCATTTCAATACAGCATTTTACGAGTTCATAAAGCCAAAATATAACCTTTGATAGGCGTAAATGGTATTTTAGCAGACAAGGTTTCAAGATCGTTGTAAGTTGTGAAGGTTCTCATAAACCTGACTAAGATATTAAACCTATTGGCACGTTTTGGTACCATATTAAAACCAAATTGATTTCCAGAGGCTTTCATTAAATTTTTATAAAACCTAATAAAGCTGTTTGGTTTTGGCAATGTAACTTGGGTAGTGGCCCGAGGTAGACAACCCTTCCACGAGGTAAAAGATGTTTTGGAAATGCGAGATCTCCCCTACATGCAAGCGATTTACGAGTTCCTTTGTTTGTCTGATCTAAGAGTGTAATGTCATGAACGTTTAAATTTTAGTCACTCCACAATGTAACTGTAGCGTATCTACATTTCAGCCTATTTGAAAGTGTAAGAAGGCCGTTTGCAGGAAGTCCTTCAACCCTTCAGTCCACCACTAGTGTTTTGTAAAATCAGTGTGCTGTGACTTTTTACACGTCATGTTTAACTGCTGACGTTTGAACACAAAAGGCTTTCTCTGTTCCCATATTAACCTTATGCTAGGGTCTATATGCTAGTAATGGACCCCTTAGTAGAAGCTTTGAACAATTTCGATGTATTCCATAAGAATTGTATTTACTATTTGTGCAACACTTCAACATTTGATGAAAATAACTAGTCATTTACACAGAATTATAGTAAACTCTATTTCTGAGGCTAGGTTTTTGTGTTAAACATCGATAATTAGCGCTGATCATAATGTGCCGTTTTGGACACCTTTGCCGATTTTAAAACCCGGGTCCATAATACGCATATCAACTAATTTGATTAAAATGATTGATCTGCATTACAACAAGGGTAACGCATATTTTTGGACATGTACACCGTGTTCTCATACACTTTTTCCTTGCATTGGTGTCGTGCAGTTGCTTCACGTATGTGTTGGTGTAGTTTTGCACTATGTTTATACAAACGCTTTTAGGTTATCTCCGATTGTTTTCATTCGATGTTTATCTTTTACCAGCGATGAAGGAGTTTCGTGCTGTGGTGACAAAAAAGTTTTTGAATGGCGAAGGCCCGGGTGCTATTTTTAGAAATTCGAAAAACCTCGGACTAAAGCGGAGAGATCCGGTCGTACTCGTACGGTGCGGGCTGCACGAGTTGTTAAAGTGGTCAGGGAACGGTTTAGACAAAAATCATAGCGCTCTGTACGGAAAATGGCCGCAGACTTGAATGTTTCGAGATCGTCAATGCACAATATACTACAAAATGACCTCGGATTCCAAGCTTTCAATAAACGTAAGGTTCACGGAGTTTCGGAACCTTCCAAGCAGAAACGACTCGAAAGAGCAAGTCTGCTTTTGTCGCGGCACGGTGGGGAAGAATTTATCTTTTCCGACGAAAAGTTATTCGTCTTGCAACAATCCCACAATGCCCAGAACGACAGATTGTGGACTCTATCTCTTCGAGAACTGTTCCAGAGAGTGATAGGAATATTCCACGGTTCCAAAGTGCTGCGTCAGTGTAGGTTTTGGGGAGGCATTTGCAAGCGAGGCAAATACCACTGGTTTTCAGCGAAAAAGTCGTTAAATTGAATGCCGTATATTATAAAACGGATCAGTCTTATGTGGAATTTTCCATGGATGTTTGCCAATACGTATTTGTGGATTATTCCCCGTCTACTAAAAACAAGCTTGACTAATTTTTGGTCCATTTTTGTAAGTCGAAGCAAGCAAACTTCTACAACATCAAAGTAGACTAAAAAATGTCTGATTAGACTTACATATTTGGGCCCTATGTCATCTTTAGTTAGTCACCTCAACGGGCTTGGATTGTATACCAATCGGGATAATAGATCATAAAAAATCCGCTGATAATATATAAAATTAACCATTTTTTAAAGGGAGCTCAAATATGAACAAAGTTGGAAAATGCGGTACATTTACCCTAGTTGAACAAGTTGTAACATGCGTACGTATACAACATTTTGCTTATGTGGAATACAAAACTGACATATAGCAAACTATTTATTATTTCATTATTTAAGCGTGTAATGTCAACCATGAACATTTAGTCATATTTGAAAATTCAACAATTCTTCAAAACACCGCCGGTCTGGTTATTGTTCTTCAAACGTGACAATTTCTCCCTCAATTTTGTGATCGTAGACAACTTTTTCAATTCTGCTTTCTTTATGCGTTCAGCTCGTTTTTTCCCAGAATTTTTTTTTCCTAAGATTGATTACTTCATAACTCAGATTATACATATACACTATTTCCAATTCATGGATATTCCTCATTCCTTATGTAATACGTTTCTACACAACCATTACAAAAGAGGCGTACTGGTCAATGACTAAAAACCTCTATAAGGGCAAAAGCACCTAAATGAATTCTGTTCCAGTCATCGACCTTTAATACAAAAATTGTAAGGTTTGTACAAATGGGTCGAAAACTACTGCTGGTTCTAATTTCCAACTCCAAAATGCCACCAAATTCATCCAATCTGATCAGACTTGGTAGACCTTGTTTGGTAGACGTTGCGTTTGGTAGACCTCTCCTAGCTCTTGCAGACCAGCTTTTCCCGAGACGATACGTCATGGTAGAGTGTGGAATTTTATACTGCTTGCACGCCTGTTTTTTCGGAACATGGTTTTGGATCGCTCGAATGCACTGTTGCAGTTCAGATTTCGTGTAAGTATGCTTACATTTATCAATTTTTCCCATTTTAATCAACAATTTCCACTTTGGACGGTTCGCAAAAAATAAGTTCAGTTCGTTTACAAACAGAAATGAAGGGTTGCCAAAAGAGCAACAAAGCACTTCCAATCATTTGTATAATGGACCCTCAAAATTTATACATTTTTTTACAATTTTTCATTGTTTTCATATTTGTAAAGTAAAATTGAATATAAGTCCTAAGTATTAACGTGTTGAAAATGCACTCTTAATATCTACAATTTATTAACATGATCGGTTGCTTTTTTCTCTCCTGTAACGAAAATACTTACAAATCACTGTTCCATGCTCTACTCAGGTAAAAATAATTAATAATGATGTTTAATGTGTGTGAGGAATCATATTCTGTGAGGAATAATATTCTGTGTGAAATGCGAGGAATCATACTCTAACCTTTGTTTTAGTGTTGATCCTATGTGTTTTAACTGGCAATGCTTAGGTTAAATGTGATAATAACGAAATAATTACAGAAATATGCCATGGGGTCCATTATACGCATACAATCCCTATATTCATCCTACGTTGATTCAAGAAATGAGATGGTTTGGTTTCTTTTCGCAATAATGTTTGTTTACGTGCAATAACAAAGATAAATTATTCCGAGTAGGATAAAGATTAATGCAGGTACATATTTCGTATTTTAGACTTCGATTTATGAAAATCTTAGGAATTTTTGTAACAACGGTTACATTTTTATATCAACAGACTTACCCGGAGATGCTGGAATGTTGAAGGTGGAACATCGCAAGCCTTGATTAAAGGGTGTACGGAATCAAATTGCGACACACACAAATATTTGGCCAAATTCGCCCGTTCAACCAATCATCTTCAAACTTTCAGGGAGCAAAATACACAGATAAAAAGAAACATTGAACTTTCTGCGTTATCTAATGCACATAAAGGGAATGCTAGATTTGCCAGAATATAATGGGATATTTCATGTACAGTCCATCGCAAAATTGAGTGCACACACCTGCTAGTTCACATTTTTCTAACATTTCCAAGACAAATATCACTATGCATGAAAATTTGCCATGGAGTTCAATAAATTAATCTTGCAGCTAGTGATGGGTGCACACATAACATGCAAACTTTTACTCAGTTTTTTAGAATTGTCGAAAATATGATAAATGAGCCATTTTCAATGTCGCAAAATTGAGTGTCCACTTTTGTGTTCGTCAACATATTTCATTTTATGTATTTATCAATTGAAAATTTCCGTGATGTTTTATAACAGTGTCACTATGAGCATCTGTCAGCTGCTAGCAGAGTGGTCAAATTCATTGTTTACTGCAATTCAACTGAGTTCTAATCGAAATGGCTACAAAAAGAAAGGAAACGGATATTAATACGCGAACTCAGGTAATAAGTCTGTGCTGCCGTGGAAAATCATTGCGGGAAATTGCTGAAATCATTGGTAGAGGGCGAAAGCGTATTCTAACACCTGGAGATGAACGGCAAATTGTGAGAACATTACGAAAAAATCCTAGAACAAGCATTCCGAAATTGGCTGTGGAGGTTGCTGACAACATTAAAAGACCCGTTAGTGCCGATACCATCAGACGCGCGGCGCACAGACATAATTTGCATGGCCGAGTTGCTAGGAAAAAACCACTTCTCTCAAAGCAAACATCAAAAAGCGGCTGGAATTTGCAAAGAACATGTGGACATACCTCAGGATTTCTGGAACACAGTAATTTTCACCGATGAAACGAAAGTGAACTTGTTTGGATCGGATGGAAGGCAAATGGTGTGGAGAAAGCCAAGATCGGAGCTGCAATCACAAAATTTGTGCCCAACCGTTAAGCATGGAGGAGGAAGCGTAATGATGTGGGGCTCGATGGCGGCTAGTGGAACCGGCACTATGGAGTTTATAGAAACGACCATGGATAAAATGGGTTATCTCAACATCCTGAAACGAAATCTTCAACCTTCGGTGCAAAAATTGGGATTACCACGGGTTTATTACTTCCAGCAAGATAATGATCCCAAGCATACCTCCTACGTAGTACGTGAGTGGTTGCTCTATAATGTCCCGAAACAACTCAAAACTCCTCCCCAATCACCTGATTTAAATCCTATTGAGCATTTGTGGTGTGAGGTTAAGAATCGACTAAAAAATGTTAACCCAACAAATAAGAAGGATCTCAAATGGTGATTAAGAAGCTAGTGGAGTCGATGCCGCGTCGCTTATAAGCCGTGCTGGAGGCCATGGGAGGACACATTAAATATTAAATAATTTGTTTTTTTTATGTCTACGGGCATTTAAACTTGTTTTTATTAATAAAAAGTTGCACTCAATTTTGCCAGGTGAGAATTGATGTTTTTTTTCTTTTTAATTTTTTTTGTAATGAATTCATTTGTTATTGTTTTTATTTTGCCCACCAATCATATGGAAGAGAAATAAAGTTATTGTTAAACTATGATTGATGTCATTTAATTTCTTTTAATGCCTGAAAAACGTTACATTACTAATGAAACTATAGGTGTGCACTCAATTTTGCGACTGACTGTAAAATTTAAACCTGATAACGCCTGAATCCAGCCTGTTGTATGAAAAATTGCCAATATTGTTGTATGGCACATGAAAAGTTGCAAACAGTTTCGTTGTTTACGCCTCCTTTAGCTTGGATTTAAACGAGGAGATATTTTACACGCTTGTTAAAATTAATTATTTTTTTTCTGTGTATAACATGTTATGAATGTTTTCCCATGTTTGTTCAATTCAATTTCAATTCCATATCCAAATTCACGAACCTTCTTCTTTACACTACTCATAAGGTCCTGTACAACATTTTGACCAACTTTTTTTTGCGTGGCAATCCGTTTCTTCTTCATATCTTTCTCCGATTTCACTTACTTAGGATGCTTCTAAAATGCCTGTTTCGTGATGGCTTAGTACTTTTCAATTGGTCGCATTTCCGGTGCGTTCGGGGGATTGAGATGCTTCGGCACGAAATTGACCTCCTCAGCCTTGTACCACTCCAAAACCTCTTTCGAGTAATGGCACGAGGCTAAATCCGGCCAGAAAATCGTAGGACCATCGTGTGACCTTAGAAGAGGAAGAAGACGCTTTTGGAGGCACACCTTTAGGTACAGCTGCCTATTGACCGTTCCAGTTTTCACGAATGCTCGACTTTCAACACGAACAAATTGCTTGCCAAATCATATATTTTTTGGCAAACTTTGACATCTTCTGCTTTCTAACGTCCTCAGAGACATCGAATTTATGATGAGCAGTGAAAAACTGGAGCCCCGGAAGCTGCCGGAAGTCTGCTTTTACATACGTCTCATCATCCATAACGAGACAATGTGGTTTCGTCAACATCTGGGTGTAGAGCTTCCGTGCACGTGTTTTACCTACCGTATTCTGCTGTTCATCGCGATTAGGCGCCTTTTGGAACTTGTCCACGTTTTTTTCGCATCTTGCACGAAAGTTTTGGTTAGATTCAGTTTCTTCGCCACATCTCGAACTGAACTGTTGGGATTCCTCTTGAAAGCTTGAACTACCCGTTTGTGATCCTTAACACTATACGGAGATCCATTTTTGCCACTTTTTTCTTTCCGATCGATGGTCAAACGTTCGTGGTACCGATTTAAAACACGAGACACCGTAGAATGTACCATTCCCAGCTTCCTGCTGATGGCACGATGAGAAAGATCCGGATTTTCGAGGTACGTGCGCAAAATTTCTTTGCGCCGCTGCTGTTCTTCAGACTCCATCTTCGCAACGATTGCACATCTGCTAGTGAAACGTAAACAAATACACATTGAACTAATTCCACCCAAACAATAAAAAATACCGAACGGGTTAAAAGTTACAGCCATTTAAAAGTGGTGTAATTTGATTCTGTACAACCTTCTATATGTTATGAGCCTAGAAACGATTCAAATGCTCTAGAAATGTCTTCTTCAAATTCTTCAAACATTCCATCCACCTAGAGGTTGTCTGGACGCGAAAATTGGTCGTCATGGATGTTCGCAGAGAAAACTTATCTTCAGCTGGGAGGGCTTTGGGATGCAGTTAAGCCCAAATAGAAAGAAGATGGAACATTGCAAGGGGTAGAAGAAAAGAGGGATTTGCAAGCCCGATTAAAACTGAGGCTGCTCCTCAACCCGACATTTTACGTCCACATCGTAGACCCGTGCTACGCGGGACAAATTGGAAACGGCATTTGAAGATAAAGCGCTTTCTCGTCAAATCGGTTTATGGGGCAAACTGGGTCCGCTGGTATTATGGAGGAAGATAGTGTGTAATGTTTAGCAACCGTGTAAAGTTAGAGGTCATAAGCGAGTTTATTTTTCTTTTTGATTCTGTTTCCTGCAACCGAGTGCCAGTATCTAGAACTAGATTTTAATGGAAAAGTTGTAAATTAATCGGTGCAAGAAGAGTGTATTAGACACAGATATGTTACTACCGGAAGGCTTCCGACATGTTGGCGACGGCCGGGTTGATGTGGCCGCGTGTCAACGGCAGCAGCTGCGGGTCCAGCAGGACTTGGCCATCTAGGACATCGAGGAGAGCTGCTTTGCAGAACAACAAATAATTTATTTCTACCATATTTTGAAGATAATATCTCATTTTCTATTTTATTTTATTTTGTCTATTTGGTCTTGTTTTGTTCTGTTTTTCGTTATGCTTGTCTCTTTTCAGTCACATTGGAGCGATCCATTGCTATTGGCGGATGCTTCATACTTTCAGCGTATCGTTAACCAAAACGAACCCAGCAACTAACCTTTCCCCACTATCCAACATCCCAGTGATTTCTCGTGGAAGAGCAGAGGATTTCTCGGCTTCCTTCAAAGCAGAGTATCAGCGTCAACACGTTCCTTCCCATTCCCTACTTGATCAGCATTCGGCACGGCCGGCGCCGGTATTGCTTTATAATGGGTAACCGGTTTTTTACACATTGAAGATGTATGTTAGTCCCAAACATCATCTGTTGAAACTATAAATTAGAAGAGTGATTCGTAATCCTTCCATTTAATTCTTAACTACCTTTGCTTATCCTCGACAGACAACGCGCATTTCGTTCACGACGTGGCGAGACTTCTTCGGTGTCTCGTACTAATAACTCGACTAGTTGCGAGGACACTGAAGAAGTCTGCACATTGTAGACGAAATACGCGTATCTGTCGAAGACAAGCAAAGGTAGTTGGGAATTAAATGGAGATTACTAATTTTTCTTCTTAATTTATAGTTTCGAAGTATTCCACTAAACAGCTCAAACCCTCTAGGATTCATCATCTGTTGGTTCTTTGTGCAAATACAGCTGATCTGGCAATAACGGAATTGCATCCGTGGGCGGTCAATCATGCTCATGCTCATGCTCAAATCGGTTTACTGCGCAAACTGATCAAATCGGATCGGGATTCGTGTGGATCAATGGAAGACTATGGTAAGCAGGTAATCTCGACAGCGCATCAGCTGAATGGCATCAGATTCAAGCTTCCGGAAATCTGGATAGTATGATTATGACTCTGGAAAATTCCGGTGTTGCCATAACGGGCGATTTTGTGAAGACCAAACTTCTTCAAGGGCGACCGGTGCTTAGCAACATGAAAAACAGCTAAGCCTTCGCAACGAACGAACTACGTGAAAAAAATTTAAATGCGGCAGTCTACTTCATCCATGGGCCTGAAATGCAGCAAATTCGGTCACACACACATCGCAAGGGGCTGCAAGGATACAAGAAAAGGCGAAACCTTTTGCATGGCGTTGTCTACGTTTGGGAAGAAGGATACGAACGACGGGATTTTCTAAAAAATAAGTCATCCATCGTAAGTTGAGAAGTCATTTTTCTGGATGTAGGTGTTCCACCTGGCGCACTTTCTCCCGAGGCAACACGTGAGAAACCAACAACGTTCATCAGGTTGGAAATTGAGGAATTGGTTGTACTCCCCGGGCCGGAATTACCAACTGCGCAACCAGACGATTTGTTGGCTGACAATAAATAATGCAGAAACGAACGATGACTATGATAAAGATAATTCAAGTAACGAGAGTGATACCAGCACTTCTACATTGACCGACCTTATGCTCCCTCTGCGAAGAACTTCAGAACCACTTCGGTCAAAGATGTTGAGGCGTAGTGGATGGGAGCACGATCTTCCAGGCAAGTATATCGACTTTCATATTGATCGCGCTGGCCTGGTACAATCCTCAAAAATAAAATTTTCAATTCAAAGACGACGATTTTACGAAAAGCGACAGCGTATTCCACAAGACACTTCAAAAGTTCTCCTTATACAAAAATGTAACTATTCAAAGACCAATCCACCAAGAATACAATTCCAATGTAAACGCTATGCTGAAATGCTGAATAACTAAAAAAATTTTAACGCTAGTCATGCTGCTGCTTGTTTAAACAACAATCTATGATAATCCACCCAAAACAGCGATTGGAGAACTTGGTGAAATTAGGCTTCAGAAGCACCACATGCCCATTGGTAACTCTACACCTTCCGGCACCTTCCGGAGGATACCCGGCCCTACACCCAATGATTTCATTATCGCACATACACACATGCACATAAATATAGAAACATATACTTACACGTATACATACGTATGTACATGTATATGATATAATGGTAGGATCTCACCCAATTATTATCCGAAACTTGTATCCACTCGAGGAACCAACGGCTCATCGTGCAGCATAACAGATTGTTCTGGAACGGATTGTCACAAGACGAAGAAAATCCATATGTCCTTTCTCTTTTCGTTTTTCCTTCACTTTTCAAACAAAGCACTTCACACAAGACCACGTAAACACAACTAAACTCCTCTAGGTCTAGTTTTAAGCAGACAAGCGCGGTGCCCCTGCTGTCACAGCAACGGGCTATCTCTTAACATAAAGGGTGTCCACGATGAAATTGCCACACACAAAATTGATTCGCAAAATTCGAGTTTTCATCCGATTGCCATCAAATTTTCAGGGATTGAGAAATAACTATTAAACTTCATTTTACCATTTTACTCCATTATATTTACAGTCCATACGCAAATGCCCGCACCTTGGCCTTAACCCCGGCCATAAGATTCTGCACAACCTGTGAATCAACCGTTTTTTGCATGTAAACCCATACTTTCTTCAGTTCCTCGACTGTCTTCACTACCTTAGGTCGTTTAAGAAGGTGCTGCTTCATAATCGCCCAGTACTTCTCGATGGGGTGGAGCTCCCGGAGTGTTGGGAGGGTTGAACATTTTCGGCACGAAATTGACCTTATTGTCCGCATACCACTTCAGCACGTCCTTGGAGTAGTGACATGAGGCCAAATCCGGCCAGAAGATTGTTGGGACGTTGTGGGCCTTCAGGAGAGGAAGCAACCGCTTCTGGAGGCACTCTTTTATGTACACCTGTCCGTTCATCGTGTCCTGGGTCACGAAAGGTGCACTCCGCTTCCCGCACGTGCAGATGGCTTGCCAAACCAGGAATTTCTTCGCAAATTTGGACATCTTCTGAGTGCGGACATGCTCCGGAACGCTGAACTTATCCTTGGCCGTGAAAAACAGGTTGCCGGGGATCTGTTTGAAGTCGGCCTTCACATATGTTTCGTCGTCCATGATGCAGCATTCAACTTTCGTCAGCATGTTGAGGTACAACTTCCTGGTACGGGTTTTGGCGGACTTGTTCTGCTTCTCGTCGCGATTAGTGGCCTTTTGTTCCTTGAACGTTCGAAGCCCAGCCTTATTTTGGCCTTCTGGACAAAACTTCGGCTTAGGTGCAGCTTCTTAGCCACATCCCGAACGGAGGCGTTCGGATTTCAGTTGAAGGCCCCAACTACGCGGTTGTGATTTTTGGTGTTGTACGGAATACTTTTCCTTCACTTCTGGGCTTCCGATCGGTGGTCAACCGTTCCTCGAACCGCTTAATCACTCGCGACACCGTGGAATTCGCGATTCCCAACGTTTTAGCGATGGAACGATGCGAGAGATCCTTGTTCTCGTGATGAATGCGCAGATTTTATCACGCACGAGCTGTTCTTTCGACTCCATTTCCGCGAGTTTTGATCACAGAACTTTAAAACTTGCAGGATGTAAATAATGCATGAACTAAATCCACCCAAATTTTCATTAAATTCTACCCAACGGTTAAAAAGTTAGAGCAATTTCATAGTGTGGCAATTTCATCGTGGACACCCTTTATCTCTGGAACCGCGCTGTCAACTTTCTGGAATTTCAGATTCCTTGCACTTAGTGCAATCTATTTGCGCCCGTTCCGATGGTCCTGCGCACTGAAAAAAAAACCACACCTGACGGCCACCAGCGGTTCTGTCAAATATCGATTGTTTTTCGATTGACTCCACTCGCAAAACACCACCGCAGCTTTCCCGGCTGGCTTCTAAATACTCTGCCATTCTCAAGCCTATGGAATTGATATATTTATTTATTTATTTATTTATTATTGATTTGTCAACAGATAAAAATGTTTATCCCAATGACAATAAGATAAAATCGAATTACATACAACAATTAACACATACATCTTCGGAAACAACGCTTATTAATCTCACGGGATACATTAACATCAAACACGTTATAATAGCTGTTGAAAACGCGAGCACATGCTTAGCACAGGTTCGTGTTTGCCGTGAGTTGGTCCTTGAGTGCCGGTTAATGAAGAATGATTGTAAACGTAGGTTTCGTCGTCGAGTGTTGATGTTCAAGAGACAAAGTAAAGTGGAACAATCGTTGTTTCCCTGGAGAAGGTCACAAACGGAACACGCTTTGGCCACCATACGCCGTCCTTCCAACAATTCCTGGTTGCTGAGCTTACACCGACTTTCATATCTTGGAAATCTGCGAGGGTCTTGCCAACGAAGATGTCGCAAAGCAAAGCGTATAAACCTTCGCTGAACGGCTTCGATCCTCTGGACTGCATTTTGGTAGAAAGGGGACCAAACGACAGCGCAGTACTCAAAAAGGACGAACCAAAGAGCAGTACAGTGCCTTCAGACAATAAACGGCTGAAGTTTTTCCGAAGCGGAGGATGAATCCTAGCTGCGATGAAGCTTCAGAAACAATATAGACAATCTGGTTCTCGAATGACAGTTTGGTGTCTAGCATTACTCCCAGATCCTTTACTGTTGTTTCACGTTTTAAGCGCGTTCCTCGAAGGATGTAGTCGTGGAGATACATCGCACGTTTTCGGCCAAAGGAGATAGTCGAGCATTTGGATACATTTAAGGACATTCTGTTGATCCGGCACCAGTCGTCGAACACTTGTAGTTCCTGCTGAAGAAAGTGGGCGTCTTCTGGACATTTTATGACGTAGTACAGTTTTAGGTCGTCCGCGTAGGATAATTTCAGGCATCTAAGGACCAAGTTCACGTCGTTCATATATAACAGGAAAAGGAATGGGCCAAGGTGGCTGCCTTGTGGAACGCCGGATGTTACTGAAAAGCTGGACGAGGCATAATCTGAAATCTTCACAGACATAGATCTCCCAGTCAGGTATGAGCGGAGCCAGTTCAACAATTGATCGTGAACCCCCATTTTGTCGTATTTGGAAATTGCAATCTGATGGTTCATTTTATCAAAGCGCAGAGAGATCGTGTATAGAGCGTCTACTTGATGACCGAGTTCCATTTCACGGATGATGAACGATGTAAATACGGTAAGGTTGGTCGCCGTTGAGCGCTTGGGCATAAAACCGTGTTGGTCAGGAGAAATAGTCTGTGAATAGTCATGGACCAGCCTTTGGAGAACAATTAGTTCGAATAGCTTGGATACAGCACTTAGTGCAGCAATTCCACGATAGTTGGCGACGGATCGTTTGCATCCCTATTTGCTTATTGGAAAAACAAACGACTCTTTCCAGCATTCGGGAAACTCACCGGAAGTTAATGACAAATTGAAAACCGTAGCCAAAGGCGCAGCGAGTGTGTTAAGGCAACGCTTCAGAACAATTGAAGGAATACCATCAGGACCGCATCCAGTTGAATTTTTCATCTGCTTCCCGGCTGAAATCACCATATCACTATGGATAGTGAAAGCAGAGCCAAATACAGATAAGCGGGGAACATTGCTAGTAGCAGCTTCGAGGCCCTCGGCATCCAGAGTTTCCTACAGAAGACACTACTGAACTGATTGCGAACAAGTTGGCGATATCCGCGACAGAGTCAGCTTCATTTATGCCGTCAGTCATAGTGGAGGGTAAACCGGTTTCCTTCCGTTGTTCATTCACGAACCACCAAAAGCTTTTCGGTTTCGTTTTGAGGACGACTCTGCGATCTGAGACTGATGAGAGTTGTATAAGCGGTTATTGAGGTGTTTGTAATCGTCGTTGGCGCGTGCATAGATTGTCCTCGTTGAATCGGTGCGATATTTGCTGTGCTTCCTCAGAGCAGCCCTTTTAACACGTTTCAAATGTTTGAGATCGGAACTAGACCAAGCAGGTTTGGGAGGCTTACGGTTGAGTTTCTTAGGCACGAATTGATCAACGGCGTACAGTCGTGTTCCAATTCACGCTGGCGAAAAAAATGTTCATTTGCTCAAAATCAGCATGAGTGAATAAACCTGTGCCATCACTAAATATTCTTGAATTTGAAAATCACAACCGAGGAAAAAATGCAGAAAAAACGTGACAGCTCTCGAAAACACAACCGTTCGTTCGGTAAAACTTTACAGATTTCTGTTAAAAAAAAGTGTGCAACGACTCAACATGGACGAACAAGCTAAAGCAACAGCTCTCTAGCTGTTTCCGGATGAAACATCTGGGACCAGCGCAACATTTCCTTGGGATCCGCTATCGATAGAACTATCAACTTCATAACATTGGATCAAGAAGCCTATATCGAATCGGTTCTGAAGCGGTTCAACTTGGATCAATGCAAATCAGCGAAGATGCCGATGAACTGCAATGAGAAGTCCGAAGAACGAAGCCGAACTAGCTATCATGAACAACGTCCCATATCAAGAAGCTGTTGGGTGCCTCATGTATTTGGCGCAAAGCACTCGACCAGATATAATATTCGCGGTCAATACCCTCAGCCGATTCACAAGAACAACCCTGGAGTCAAACATTGCAACGCGGTCAAGCATGTTCTGCGTTACCTACGTAGTACCGCCGGCTTCTAACTGACGTACAGAAATAATGCAGATTCCAGTATTGTCGGCTATTGCGCCGCCGATTGGGGATCCGATCCAGATGAGCGGAAATCAACCAGCGGTAACGTTTCTATGGTACAAGGCGGTGCAATCTCGTGGATGTGCAAGAAGCAACCTACGGTAGCGTTATCTACGTGTGAGGCGGAATACATGTCCTTATCGGCTGCGCTGCAAGAGGCGTCATGGTGGCGCGGACTTTAAGCCCTATTTAATAACCATGGCGATGGAATCGAGATCCGATGTGACAATCAAAACTGCATTGCAATCGCAAAGAATGCACAGTGGGCAAGAACTGATGAAAACTAAGGAAAAAATCTGTAACTTTTGGCGCTTTTAAGCGCGACTTGTAAACAAGCCCATTTCCGCTTGGAAATTGTCTGGGGAATCGAATGGAACTGGTTTCAATCACCGCACGGATATGGTTGTGGAGTTATAGAGCTTATTTTACGGCACTTATAAGCTTGAATAATTTATGGACATTTTTGCACGGAGAGGCTCGAAATGGACAAAATAGTAATAGTTCCATTTAAAATAACCTGAAAAATCGAATAGGAGCTGTTTCAACTACCGTACGGCTGCGTGAACATATGGCTGATTTTACGCCACTTCCCCTTATATTATTGAATAATTTATAGATATCTTTGCTCGGAGTCGCTCAAGATCAACTAAATAGGACTAGTCCAATGTGGAATTTCCTGAAAAATCGAATAGAGGTTGTTGCAAGTGCCGCACGACTCTGTGAACGAAGATACGGCTGATTTTACGGCATCTTCTCTTATATTCTTGGGATAAGTAATACAACTATATGGGTTAAACGGGGGTGAAATCAGCCATGTCTTTGTTCACAGAGCCCTGCGGTGGTTGAAACAAAATCTATTCGGAATGGAGGAGCGAATTGCCGAAAGTCACAAGGGAGTTTCTGCGGCTTGAGTGTTGAAGCTGAAGCATAGCAAGCCTTGATTAATACAATCAGAAATAAACTTAGTTCACTATTATCTACTACCGGAATAGACGTGTTTTAGTAATCTTCTATATGAAATCAAATTCAATGACAAATAACTAATCATAGTATTGGCGTTAATGTTAAGTACTCTGATTAACTTTACCCATGCTGTCTGGAAAATAAAAGCTAACCATGCTGGACCTAAATAAACTTGATCTACAACCATAAGGAACCTCCCCTTCCCTGCACAAAATTCACCGTAGGAGAAAGACGCCAACGAATTGATCAATTTGGGGGTGCAATGCCAGTTCGATTGGCCTACCGATCGATGATGATCGGTGGCAGAACAGGCAACATGGCAAAACGGATTGAAAGCCGCATGCGATGGGAAAGCGGAACACAGAAAGGAAGGAAGGAAGCGATTTATGTAAGCCCCCCCGCGGGGACGCCCGGGTGGACGAGGGGGAAGAGCAAACCGCCCCGTGATCGTGATCGAGTGAGATCAAATCAAGATTAGATCGAATTTATGTACGTTATGTGTGTATGTATTGTGTTCCGGTGGAGCACAGCAGTGGGTATGTTTTTCCCGGCAGATCGTCCAAGCGATTAATATTTCAATTAATAATTATATTCAAATATACTACTACGAGTCGGGCTATCTTCAAGCACACATCTCGAGGCTCCGTCGATTGCGGGCTTCTGCGGACGTGCTCGTATTGTTTTTACGTGCATTTGGCTTGGCGTTGCCTGCTCCACAAATTTTGGCCTTCCATTCTTATGTGCGTTCGATTGTGTGCTACACCGGGTGAACTCGGACGGACGGATCCACGGATTTTGCGGACATCGTAGTCTTATTTTTCCTCGTTCTTCTTCGCTTAAGGGGTGCAACGAACCACCACAAGACAAGATTCTGGAGGAGGATTCAGGATCAGTGTCTTGCAGTCGGTTCTGAGTCGGATCTAAACCGCGCCTTAGTAGATGTGGGACTGTTCGGGGTTGGTAATCAAGATCGATCGATCCGTGTTCAACCGGGAGCTTTCAGCAGGCGACGGAATTTGCGATCGGTAGGAGCGCGCAGTGTCAACCTAGTCATCGTTAGTTGGAAGTGATTAAGCAGTGAAATTACGCCAATCAGCGATTTCCTCCGAGCGAAACATCGCCACCTATGATTATCGTTAGCTCACCGCGAGTTGAGTCTCTGATTAGTGATCCCTAGTTAAAGAGAGCGAGAGCAGAAAAAGTTCGACGAAAAAAGTGCAAATCCAATCAAAGCAACCCGATTAGAAGATCGCGAAAGAAATAAAGTGATAGGTTATGCAACGCCCGCGGCTGCCATTGCACAGAAGCTGAGCTCAACGTCTAAAGTGCGATAATTATCCGATACAAAGTGATAGTGAGAGTGCCTTCGCCGTTGTCGTCGTCATCATCGTCATCGTCATCATCATCGTCGTCGCCGCGGGTCCACAAGAGAGGAAGAGAAGAAAGAGCGCGCCCAATGAATGTTGTGGCCGGCGGCGGAGACTGGTGACCAGACCGGTGGAGACGGTGGAGGAGGAAACTGGTTGCGCGAAATAGTGGCGCCCCTATCGGCTAGTATCATATCGCAGTACCGCGGCGAGGTGGGACAAAAAATGGACCACAGGAGATTGGGTAAGTTTAGCCTTAACGAGCAAAAGTCGAAGGGAGGTTCCGAATGTGACCGGTTGAGTAAGTGGGATCTAATTTGCAAACGAGCCGAGCTGCGATGAATAGCGGTGGTGTTAGCGGTGCAAGTCTTAACAAGCTTTCTTTCGTCATTACATGCGTTAATTGGAGCTGAAGTTCCGAAATAATCAATTAGTCGCGGTTGATAACGATCTGTTAACGAGAGACAGATATGCACTGGACATACGCATTGGTGTTGGACTTGAAACTGCATGTACACATGTTTTGTTCGAGCTGTCGCATGAGAGCAGTGACTACCAGCCAGTAAGGTAATTTGACGGAAATCGATATGCTTGGAAATTCGCTGTTTCCGAAAAGCGATGGAGATAATTAATACGAAAAAGATATAAAGTTCGCAGTCAAGGGTGCTCATTTAGATTCATGAAATTTATATCTACAGCCTATAAGGTAGCTTATCTCAACACCGCTTTGATAAACTCTGTCGAAGTAACGATGATATCGACATGGAGTTTTCATAAGGGCCAATGTCGCAAACGTAAACAATCGCTTCTTCCGCAAATTTCTTGAAAATGCAAACTCGGTCAAGTAAACTACCACTTCTATTGAAAAGCGGAACTCCTTTTTCATACAATCATTGTGGTAATTTACTATGATTAGGTTTGCATTTTCAAGAAATTGGCGGAGGAAGTCATTGTTTACGTTTGCGACATTGGCGCTTATGATAACTCCATGTCGATATTCGAAAAGCCGATATGGAATTAGTGCTCAGTTTAACAGCTTACAGTCAATAATATGTGAAAGAAAATTTCATGCTTTAGTGGCTGGTCCTTCCCGATTATTCATAGAATCTCAGTTACATTTGCGCGAGATTTTCTACTTGTCCAACTAGGAATGGGCATTTTGAAAAATATAATCGATGTAGCCGCATCGATTTTTTTAAATCAAAAAAATCGATCCACAAAAATATTAAAGGTAAAAAGTCTATTCGAAAAAACATCGATTTTTTTAAATCATATTTGCACTCCAAAAACTGGTGGTAGATAATGAAATATTTCTCTTTGTGTTATAATTTAATATCTAATGAGCTTGTTGTTAAAACAAATTGTATAATATTTGTGCTGAACTATTCAACAACAAGTTTACAAGCTCATCGGCATATGAACGTTTTTTTTTAAGAAGCATGTTGCAAAGCAATCGATAGAAACATTAAAACCCGTTATACACAAGTGAAACTTATTTTCAAAGAAGGCACAAATTTTTTTTTCTAATTACCTACAAACTCATTGAATGCTCTGTTTACACAAGAATGAAAAGATCAGTATACTAGCATAAGAAAAGAAAGTTAATAAAAGTAAACATTAGGCAATACCGAAGATGACATCTACTTAAAAACAATATCAAAACGCCATGATTTTAGATTTTTTATTATTTGATTATTTACTATATTTATCAACTCAGCCAATGTCAATTATAATACGAGACAGGTGTATAATCGGGCTGAGTGCTGAGCTACAGTGACAATAATCAAAACAAGCATAGGGCGATTATATATTCTCCTCTGCAAGGTTTGATCGACGTCTATCAACTTCTTGCTCTCAATAATGTAAAAAAATGCAATCTAATGAAACATTGAGTACATCTCTCAAAAAATCGATGTCGTCAAACATCGCACAGAAAAGATCGGATGAAAAAAATCGATTCATCGAGGTAAAAATATCGATTCTGTAAAAATCGCATCGACATCGCCCATTCCTATGTCCAACACTCTGAATACATTTAATATGAGATCCTGAAAGAATCCTGAAGAAGAAATATTTTATAATTTGAAGCATTTGCATGCGCATCAAGATTCTCAGCGCATTTTGTTCTGAGCCATGAGAGAATCCTGGTTGGAATTGTGATTGTATGCTACCAAGAATCTTCAGAAAATCTTCCTTAAGATCTCATTTCATCATGCCCGGGTCTTGTTGCAAATCATACTCAGGAATCTGAGTGCTGTATTCGAGGTAAGTAGAGAGCGAAGTATCTGTATCGGTCAGAATCCGTACTCCGCGATTTTTGTTTATTTGACGCCAGCTTATTGGTGGGGAAAAATTGAGTCATTCGAATGTCATAAATTGAAACTCCTTCATCAGCTCAACTGCTTTTGAGAGCAATAGTTTCCTGGTTTTCATGTTGAGTGATGCTTGAGCCTGTTGTTTCCGTTACCTCTATCTTAAAAAAACATTCTGATTTATACTAACTACAATCATGTATACACGCTAAGCTCAGTTTACCCATAATCACAAAAAGTGCACATACCCATTTATGGGTAGAGGTAAAATTTACCCATATTTGAGTAAATTTGTGTGAGAGAAAATGCTCAAATATGGGTAAGTATTAATGTACCCATAAATGGGTATTTGCATTTTCCGCGATTATGGGTATTCTTTACCCATATTTGGTAAACTGAACTTAGCGTGTAGATCATCTGAGTTTCAACAGTGTTTTGCAACAATATTTCAAAAATATGAGGCGATATTCACAAAACAAATTTTTCATAATTACATGATGTGTTCTACCGCACATTGTAAAGCCCGATTCAAAGTAAATTTGGACGCGTCCAAGTGATCATAGCTCAAGAACAAAACAACTTACACGGTTGATCAATAGTTAAAACAAAAGAGTATTTATTCAGCTTTCAAATAATATACAACAAATTATTACATTTCACCGTTTCGAACGAACTGCCGCACTTTACTTGTGATCGATGCCATCATGATCTGCACAGTCGCTGGTGACACTGTACTGGCAATCTTATTCCACTTAAAACGCATTTGTCACTCCTTTGCCGCATCCTCAAAGTTTCCGCTTGACAATTGCCCAATATTTTTCGATCGGTCTGAATCAGGCACACTGGAGGATGAATCTCTTCGGCGATGAAATTAACATTGTTTGCAGCATACCATTCTAGTACCTCCTTAAAGTAGTGGCAGCTGGCTAGATCCATAACAACGTTGGTCTTGTGTTGCCGAATGAAGGGTTAAATCCGCTTTTTCAGACACTCTTTAATGTAAATTTTCGACGTCATTGTATGAGATGTGATTAAAACCTTAGTTTTAAGGCCACAACTGCAGATTCCTTGCCAAATCATTAGTTCCAGAACAAACTTATCAGCAAAAACAAATTTATACCTGGAAGGGACATCCCCACGACCGGTTGCCAAGTAAAATTTTCGTCCTGGGATTTGTTTATAATCCATTTTGACACATGTTTCGTCATCCATTATAATACAGCCATCAAATTTCGTCAAAACTTGTTCGTATAGTAATTGTGCTCGCTTTTTGGTCGCTAAATTTTGTTTCAGGGAAGCGATTCGGATGTTTACTGGCACAAAAAACACTTGTATCCTTCTCTTGAAAGGATGCTACATACGGTGGAAAAGTTAGGAGTTACATTCTTTGCTAAACACGTAGCCTGTCACGTACCCTCAACACCTTCTTCCTCATCTCTTTGTTTCCAGTGCCACTATCATGATAGATGCGTTGTGCTCTATCCACAATCAGTGTATCCTTGTGACGTTTGATTACAAGACACTGTTGACTTTGGGAATTATAACTACTTTTGCTATTTTTGAGGCAGACCACGAAAGATTCTCTAGATGTTTGTGCACAATCAAATTTCTTTGCTCAAGTTCCATGATCCTTAATTTCGAGATGCGTCAATCAATCAAGCAAAACTTTTCACTAATTTCTTCGTCAATGAAACATCAGCAAATGCCTGTCAAACTTTTTTTTTTGCGTTGGTGTATTAAACCGTGCGTCCAGATTTACTTTGAATCGAGCTTTAAGCTTGTGTTTCACGGTGATTTCACATTTCTTCACGGAATCAAAATGTCCTCATTAGAGCTAATCAAGAGTAAGTTTGGAGATAGTGATGAATGTTCCGTCGATGAGGATTGTGGATTTGATGAGAAGGTAAGAGTCGGTAAGTTATTTCAAAGATTTTGGTCGAATTTCACTTTTTTCCTGTCGGACGAGAAAGAAAAGCATCATGGCAGTTCGATAATGTGAGTCAATTCTTGTTTTCAAATACAGATGTAGGAGCTGATCGCTAAAACTCTGGTGAAGTTCTTGTTCCATAAATACGGATGATGATCCACTGGTGTCAGTGGATAATGATCCTGAAGATGATGCAGCCTTAGATGTGTCATCTTCAAATTTGGATCAAAAGAAGTTCCGTGATGCATCGAATGATGGTTCACGTTTCATACATGTGGATCATGATTAAGATAGTAGCTTTACCGCCACACAAACGGAATCAATGAGTACCGGAATAACAAAATCGCGGACAAAAAAACAATCTCGGAAGCGTGACATTGCAGAAAGACGATGCCTTGCCCATGCCGTAATTTTGGAGAATTTTGGATACGTCAAGAAGTGCGGCTATTTGTTTTCCAAAGATGGCAACATGGAAATAAATGAAACCGTCTGGAGCTTGGACGAAGCCGATCAAAAGCATTTCATACGGGAAATGGTTCAGCGTATAACCATCGGAAAACGTATTCAAATCGGCTGTATTTACCATCGGACTTGTCCGTCAAGGAAATGCACCGAAACTGCATACAAAGTCACGATGTTGACGTTAGGTACCAGTTTCACTGTCGTATTATGAAAGAAATGAATATTTTAATAGTCAAACTAGGACATGAGGGGTGTAAGACTTGTGTTTTTGGAATTCAGCATCTTAAAACATTAGGACATTTCAAAGAGAATCCACCAAAAAACGATACTTGTAATACTTGCATATGTGTATGACCAGTCAAGGTGGTGCAATCGATCATGCCTTGACCTACCCCGCATGGGGATGCTTGGTAAAAGTTTGTGTTCCTGTTTCGAAATACTACCTCACAATGCCCTCCGCTCAATTTCAAACTACATCTATTCAATTTTTCACCGCCTGCCGTGAGCTAACGGAACTATCAATACTTTCTCTTAACAACTTTGTTCTAGCAAAAAATTGCTGTCTACTCCTAGAGCCTCATTGTGATGCGAAATTATTTCCTTCTCAAAACAACATCATCATCTAAAGTAATGTTCATTTAGAATCCGGAATAATAAAATCATCTTTATCTCGGTAACGGATTGACGTACAAATAAGTTTATTACATCAAAACAAAGGATATTCACTGTACTTTGTATCAATCACTGTATCAATATATCAATACAAATCATTTCTCGTTGTTTCTAATGAAAATTGTCACTTTCTTCTTTATTCCTCCCATCAAACGCTGCACACCTCCGGAGTCAACTTCCTTGGCAGCATTTTGTCTACATTTTGGTCATCTGAGTCGCGTCTCAGAGCCGTTTTCAACCTTTTCAGCTTCCGCTTCATATTGCCCAAAATCTCTGATGGGCTGGAACCTGCGGCAGTTGGGTGGATTTATGTTTTTATCGATGAAATCTACGTCATTAACGTGGTACCCCACTGGATGACTTCCCGGCTGTAGTGGAAACTGGCCAAATCTGGCCAACGCTTCACGGGACCTCTATGGGCTTTAATGGTATTACGCGGTTTTTGAGGCATTCTTTCTTGCACAGCTTCGAGTCCACCGTCTTATTCGTCACGAAGACTTTGGTCTTTGCTCCCGCAGCTGCATGTCCCTTGCCAAATCATCAGTTTTTTGGAAAATTTGCCCATAAAAGCAAACTTCAACTTCGCAGGAACATCTCTTTTTGATTACGTTCTCTTTCATTCATATTCCATTCACCTTTACGTTTTTCATTCTACTATTTGTAGTGTATGCAAGTCTGCACTGTTGTGTTTCAATCTGTACTATAGGGTCCCTCGGAAGTTTTATAACGACGCTGTAATAAATGAAAGATAATGAGACCGGCGAGAATATCTCAATGTTAGATTCGCCCTAATGAAAAAAACCGAGAATTCATCCGTTAAATATCCGGCAGTGCTTTGTCTCCTATACTACTACCAGATGGACTGGGACGGGAGAGCAAAGCCTCGTTCGAACCGGCAGCATGGAGCTGCTTGCGAACACTGAACCAATTTCGTTCGCTCGCGACTATATCTCAGCGTTGTAGCATAGCCAAGAAAGAAGGAGCCACAACAATGCAGAACAGAAGCAGATTTAATAATGGGGACGGGCTACAATGGAAAAATCAGGCACTAGGCAATATTGAAGATGAAGAGGACATTTATTACCCGTTTCCTACAACCGTGCTAGGGAAAACTACATGTTTTCAACCTGTTGTAGAAATTTGTATGGGAGCAAAAGTAGGTCAGTTTTAATTGAAATTGAACTCATATACTAACTGGAACATCTTTCAAATTTCAATGCGAAAAATTGGTAAGTTTTATTGATCAAATGGTGTATGAATGAAGTCATTTGTTTAGTCAAACGAGAGGTATGAGCATTCAAAACCTTTCACTTTTGCGTAACGCTCTCATTTTCAAAATTTTGAAATAACACCTGGTATAGAAAAGAGAAACGTAGTCCTACGTTAAAAAGAACCAACCTGGAGGTATTGACGCTGACGGGAGCATGATCATGAGCATGATTGACCGCCCACGGATGCAATTCTGTTATTGTCGGATCAGCTGTATTTACACAAAGAACCAACAGATGATGTTTGGGACTAACATACATCTTCAATGGGTAAAAACTGGTGACCCATTATAAAGGGCAATGCCAGCGCCGAGCCGTGTCCGAATGCTGGTCAAGTAGGGAATGGGAATGAACGTGTTGACATAGATACTCGCTGAAGGAAGCTGAGAAATCCGCTGCACTTCCACGAGAAATTACTGAGATGTTGGATAGTTGATGAAAGGTTAGCAGCAGGGTTCGTTTTCGCTAATGATACGCTGCAAGTATGTCAGCACTATCCGCCAAAAGCAATGGACCGCTCCAATGTGAATGAAAAGAGACACGCATAACGAAAAACAAAACAAAACAGGATATTAGATATTGTCTATAAATATAGTAGAAATCGATTGTTTGTTGCTTGTAAACCAGCTCTCAGCTCATCCCTCGGATGCATGGTGCAAGTCCTGCTGGACCCCAGCTTCTGCCGCCGTCACTCGTCCACATTAAGCCTTCCGGTAGCTAACATGATATCTGCGTCCTATACGATTCTTGCTGCCGATAAATTTTCAAGCTACGCCTGCTCACTGAATCAAAGTTCAGTTTGGCACGGTTGTGGTATATACCTGTAAAATCTAGTTTTAGATATTGAGACTTGGTTGCAGCAAACAGAATCAATAAGAAAAATAAACTCGCTTATGACCTCTAACTTTACACGGTTGCTACTAGACAGGGTACGTAAATTTAAGCGTACTTGCAAAACAATCGACGTCCTTGAGAGCGGCCTTCTGTCAGTTAACCGGAACATTCGCATGGCGGACGAAAACACGCGATAGCAGTTAGGCATGATTTGAGAGTTCTTTCTTCGGTTTTATTTATCAGTTCCTCCTCAGTTTTCACGACAAAATTGTTGGAATAGTTTTACGCTTCGAGTTGCTGAAATTCGCGGAAGGACGCAGATGGGAGACATTGGGAGGGTTCGCCGACTTGGGTACCACATCGATATTCAGCTGCTCCATCTCCTCCAACAATCGCTTCGAGTAGCGGGCCGACGCCAGATCCGGCCAGAACGCCGCGTCTTTACCCTTGTGCGTCTTTGCCCTTAACGGTAGGCATTTCGTACTATGAAATTACCCCGTTCACGGCCAGCCCGGAGCGAAAGAAGAGCAGCTTTGACATTCCCTGCTTGCTGATTGTCAGCCACAGCAAAACCTTCTTGGGGAACTTGGTGTGTGAAATGAACTTTACCTGCCAGTCGCTGTCATTCAGGGTGAGATAGTTCTCGTCGTCCATTACCACCGCCACGTCGCGATTCGCCGGGAAAATCGAGTTGACCATTTTATTCAGCCACTGCCGATGCGTCATTGCCTGCAGCTCCGAAACCAGTGGACGCGACTCCCGCTTCCTGACATGTATGTTCATGTTCGCCAGGTACTTTTCGCTGTTTGGTCAGGTTGAACCGACCCTCGGTAAGCGCACGCAGCGATGTAGCCGCTTTT
>JASCZW010012749.1:0-27577 GCA_034211315.2 Aedes japonicus
TATCGGCTAATGACATTAAAAGTCATTAGCAAAACATGCATTGATCGAAGGGTCTCAATCAATAAGTGTGGAAGTACATCTAGGCTAGAGAGTTAAGTTCCGAAAAAGAGTAGAACATTAATAAATGATCAGAGAAAAGGGAATTAGGGGAAATGTTGGCTTCGGCAATGTTAACTTTTTTGGCAATATATTCTTCTGCTGAAGCACTTCACTGAATAAACTCATAAGACACTTTGGTTAATCGAATACTGAGCCATTCCGTTGAGCCACACTTTTCTTCAAATAAACCAAATACACTCGAAAAAGCTGCTGTTTTCGTTTTGCCAATTTTAAAACAACTTACAGAAAAGACTGCCGACAATAGTTGCACTCACTTGAAAAGTTTGCCGCTCTATGAAATTGCTCTAGAGTTGTTCTATCTAATTCTGTCGATCGTAATAGATAGAAGATTGCGGAGCAAATAAGTGTAAATTAACAGAAACGTAATACATTCTAATGTTACCGGTAATGTTTTTCTCGTCGTTTTAAATTTAACAACCTCAATGAGAAACACGGTAAGGTGTTGTATGCTGATCCGCCTCGAAATACTGCTTAACAAAAGCCCTACACTAAATTTAAAACTACTTCTATACAATTTCACAGCCTGCCGAACGCTATCGGACCTGTCGATACTATTTTTATATCTTTGGTTCTAGCAGAATTTGCTGTCCACTTTTGATCCCATTCAAATAATTTTCAATTAACAAACGTCATGTTAATATGTGGATAAGAAATAAAAAAAAACCCATCGGATCCTCAAATACTTAAGCTTCTATCAGACCATACCACCTTATAAATAATGAAAATTGCATGAGCTGTAATTGATAGAAGATTTAAATTATGCTTCATGTGAATCAATAAATGACTGAATTTTATGTACAAATAGATACAGATCCGAAAATGTTTGCTGTCAGTTAAAAGAAAAAACAATATGATGTAAAATAATACCAAGAGCTGAAAAATAGTTTATGAAGCGATAGTTTTATGAGTTGAAAAACTTAAAATTATACAACCGTGAACGGACAGATATCTGCAACGGCCCATTTGATGATAGTTTCAGACACAGTCGTGACTGAAGTATTATTTTATCATTACTTTAAAACATTCAATAGTTCAGAAAATCATTTGTTCCATAGTTTTTTAATACGCCTGCCTCCACTTTTAGGATAAAAGACACAGAAAAAAATATTGAATTTGAACAGGCGCTTAAAATTTTCCCTCGTTAAATCCCAAGCTAAAGGAAGCGTAAGCAAGGAAATTGTTTGCAATCTTTCATGCGCCATACAACAATGTTTGCAATCTGCCATACAACAGACCAGATTCAGACGTTACATGGCATAAATTTACCTGAAATATCTCATTAATTTATGCCAAATCTGGCGTTCCTTGTAGGTGCATTAGATAACGCAGAAAATTAAATGTTTCTTTAAACTGTGGAAATTTTCGGTGGAGCTTCAATAAAAGGATGCTTGAGTGATACGGTTCTTTGGTTAACAGCTCTGAATAGACAATTTTAATCAATTAATCAAATATGCCCAACGATAGCTAATGCCCTCTTAAATTGAACTCATTAGATTGATAAATTCTAGTTTCGTCTAAATGATATTCAAAAATTATAAAAATAATTGCTGTGGCTAAAATTTACGTCAAAGCATGAAAAATTAAGGGTTAAGTTTTTGGTTCCTATATATTTAAAGGAATTTTATTGAAGTCTTGCTAGCCGTTTCGTTTGGGTGCATCTATAAAAACTTAATTTGACGAGACATTTTCTAACTATGGTTAAAGACTGCATTCGATGAAATTTGGACACACGCAATTGTTCGTAACTTTATAGCGTGTGGGTAAAAATTATTGAAATTTTAACTGAATGTATTCCATTGTGTTGTGTCAATTGTGTAATGAGTTTCGTGAAAATCGGTCGAGTTATTTCAGTGAAGAAATAGTGCGCCAACAAATTTTGGGCACTCACTTCGAAAACCCAAACGCTTCTCATCGATGGATCGGAAAACAGCTCGGAATCGCACATTCAACCGTATCTCATGTGATCAAAACGTTCAAGGACCGTAAGACAACCAAGCAAAAAAATGGTAGTGGCAAAAAACGTGGCACATCAAATCCGGAGAAGGCTAGGATGGTATTGAACCAATTTATGCGTTATCCCAACATTTCGATCAGGGATGTTGCGAAAAAGGCAAAAGTTTCAGTTTGTTTTGTGCAGAAAACAATGAAACGTTCTGGATTACATGTGTACAAGGTCCAGAAGGCACCGAACCAGAGCGATAAACAGAACTCGGTGGCCAAAACTCGTGCAAGAAAACTGTACAGGGAGTGGCTCACAAAACCGTTCTGCATTGTGATGGACGATGAGACCTTCATTAAAGCCGACACCAAACAAATACCAGGACAGGAACACTACGTCGCCACCTCTAAGTTGGCCGTTCCGGAGAGTGTACGGAAGAAGAAACTGTCGAAATTCGCCAAAAAATTCCTTGTCTGGCAAGCGATCTGCGGATGTGGCAAAATGAGTCAGCCCTCTGGGACCGTCAACGGACAAATCTACAAGGACGAATGCCCCCAAAAACGACTTCTGCCCTTCTTGAGATCTCACGATGGCCCGACACTGTTTTGGCCGGATTTGGCATCTTGCCACTATGCCCGGCCCGTCTTAGACTGGTACAAAGATAATAATGTAGTTTTTGTACCAAAAGACGTCAACCCTCCAAACACTCCGGAACCTCGCCCAATTGAAAAACTTTGGGCAATCATGAAGGCAAAGCTCGTTAAAACTCCAAAACTGATAGAAAATGAACTTGAACTAGAGAAAGTGTGGTTAAAAGTAAGTAAGCAAGTCGGTCCTATCGTTGCCCAAAATTTGATGAAAGGGGTCAAGGCAAAGGTGCGGGCATTTGGGTTGGGAGAAAAGGTTCAATAAACCAATGATGTCAAAACTTAACCATTTAGTTGTACTTTATTTTCAGAAAGTTTTAAAAGAATCGGGCTCAAGGAAATTGTTTGGTGACCTATTTTGTGTGTCCAAAATTCATCGAATACAGTCTTTATATCCACAAGGTCTTCACATTTTGAAAATATAAAAAAAAACACTTTGACGAGCGTATTAGTCAAACAATTGTTAAAGATAGGGAAATACAACATTGAAACTTCACTTGGTCAGATTTACAAATAAAAACAAAAAAGTGAAACCCTTTTTAAACAGACACTAGCAAACGCGAGCAAGCTTCCTAAAATTTCACTAGAAAACATTTATCTTCTGACGGATTGAGCTTAAACCGTCTGTTACTTACTTCATTTTACTTTACACCCTGAAAGTTTGTTGACAGTCGGCAGAACTATTGAGTTTTACCGAATTATTTAATATGATGCAGTTTTACAGTGGACACCCTTTAATGGTGTCCTGCGCCAATAACAACAATCAATATGAAACTAGCGATTTGAAATTGTTTCACTGTTGTTGAACCCTTGGTCCAAAGTACACCTTGCAACCTGTACCTTGCAATACCTACTTGCGCTTTTTCGTTTTTGTTTTGATTCGCTGGGTTATTTTGACAACATATTTGAGGGTGTGTTCGTGTGAGTTACGTTATGAGCGGCGAATCATTAATCTTAGGACCGAGCTTGGGACCGATGTACTGGTACTTCATTCATGAGCCTACAACTATATTCAATTTCTACTTGTCTATCCAGCCGCTGCTGATAAAATGTTTGATTAATAAGCATTTTAAAAAGATTCAGCACTCAATGGCTAGGACTAACAGGCAGTGTTTCACTCCCATCGAGAAAATATTTTGAATTTTATAGATTTTCCTCGCTGAATCCAAACATAGGCTCTGACTTCCTGTAACACGACCAGTTTTTGAGAAAAGATTTGAAATCACAATAACACTTATTTCCGTCGAAATGTAATTTAACTGCTAAGCAAGTAACTTGGCTGCGCCCTTTGAATGTTGGGCTTTGGTTTTATGGAAAAGACCTTCCTGAATCTATTTATGACCAAAGATATCTTCCTAACACCAAAAATTAATGAAAAAAACAGATTTTTTCACAAAACTACAAATTTTAATAGAGTTCCTTATTCTTGGATGTTGGATTCGCCTTTTGAGTTTTGGTTGAACATACGAAGGTCGTACCGGCCCTTGGATCAGTACAAATACGAATCCATCACCAGGAAATTCATCCCTCCCAGAAGCAGGGCAAGACCCAATCAGACCAAGTGAAGGTCTTTGGTTACATGGTTTGTCCATATGGGCTCAATTGAGGCCCACAGTATCCGTATTGCCAACTGGAACACTCGCTCTACCCGAGCGAAAACAAATTGAGTTTAGCGAACTCCTTGCTCAAGAAGCCATCGACGTGCAAGTTATCGCTGAAACTCAGCTCAGCCGAGCGATCAATTTTTCACTCCCAACACACATCTTAGTCCGGCGGCGTGGCCGTCATCATCAAGTGAGGAATTCCCTATGAAATGCTGCCCCACCTAAAAACCAACATCATCGAAGCAACGGACAACAACGGAACATCCATGAATCCTAGAAAGTGTGAGCTTAGTGTGAGCTTAGTGACTACAACTACCTCTAATGCTTATCTTGACATAAGGAATGAAGGTAGTTGGAATTAAATGGAAAATACTACTTTTTCTTCTCATTTCCAGGAACATACATGTCTTTGAGGAAGACCTGCAGAAGCTTACCAACAACAGAACTCGTTTTGTTGTGGCCGGTGACCTCAACGCTCGTCATACACTGTGACTATCTAAGCTCAGATACGTGTGCCGTACACTTTTCAGACGAGCCCACATACCTCTTTCTAGGTGGAATGACATCCTACCTGAACGTGTTCCTGTCCGCCTTGGCATTCTCAAAGCCAGTCACCCAGCACGAACTGAGCTCCGACCACTATCCAGTGACGTGCGAACGTGACTGCAACACAACACAAGTGCCAGCGGTGACGAGAAGGAACTACCATCGGGTCAACTGGGTGGCTTTTAGTCGCCCAATAGACTCACGTCTTCCCGAAGCAACCAACGGACAATCCGTTAAAGTAGTTGACAACCAGCTGAATGTTTTCGAGGGAACGGTTCACGCCGTAGAAGTAGCATGCATCCGTTGAGTACTGGGGAGGCGACAATTCACCCAGATATCCACTCCCAGCAAGTCATTCAGCAACCAAAAGCTACTGAAGAAACACGAAGTGTCGCTCTACAATAAGATGATTGGGTGTCGAATGACGACCATAAGCTTCGTTCCTAGGATCCAAGGATTCCGGTTTAATTAAGAATTTCACCGCTAGAGGCGCTAATAAGTACATATCAGTCTTCAACAAACTTGTCCTAGTGACCAAGCTCTGAGTTACCAAGGTGGTTACGCAAGTTCAGAATTCGGTCTCTACACGGCACTATTGTGCATATAATCTTCCAGTTTGTGATTGCTATATCTCGAGAGCCTTACTTGTTAGGAAGATGCTTTCTTCAGCAAACTTGTGCTAGTGGTCAAGCTCTTTCGGATGGTAGTCATATGTGTTCGGAACTCACTCACTGTGTGTCGCAAGTGTACATTTGAGCTTCCAGTTTGTGAACGCTGAACGCTGAGAGAAATAATGGAGCAAGAGTAACTGGTAGCAAAGTGCAATGACACCGCAATAGGTTGTGAAGTTACAGGAGCAAGTGTAAGAACGAGACAAAGAGTCTAGTGATCAAAGGTAGCTAGGTAGGTAGGTAGTATGGAATAGATGGAGCCAGGGTAGGAGGAATCAAGGTGAGAAACAGGGGAAGCTTCAAGAGGCTGGGCTATATCAAAAGGTTTGGCTGCCTCTTTGGAAGCTGGAAATTCAATTTATTCGGATGGGTGGATTGCACATTGGGAAAGTTTTAAAAATAATAAAAAAAAATGTTTGTAAGCAAATTGATGCTATATTCTCTATTTATTCTTAAAATATACAACAAACTCGGAAGAAGATCAACACAACAAAAACGATATGTAACGAGATAGAAAAGCAAATACACGCACTGAAATATTGCTTAGGTAAACCCATCTGGCAACTTGAAGTTACAGCAATAACAAACTGGAAGCTCATAAGCACACAAACGCCATGTAGTAAGTGGATTCTGAACTTATGTGACCACCTCAAGTAACTTTAAAGTAAAACACTCCTGGCAGTGAAATTTTAAATTTCACCAGAATCCAATGACACTGATTCGTTGACCTTACTCCGAACAACAATTTTGCCAACGGCTGTAGAGTTTAATCCCTTGAAACAGCTGAGATAGACCTTATATCCGCCAATCAGCAAAAAAATCCAGGTTATAGCTGCCTTAAATATGGATGGAGCTGCTAAACAGTGTATAGACAACTAGTATATATTGACTATTAACCGGTGGACCGATCCCATGGTTCTTGCTACCCCGGTGATTCCTGATGCATCATGCCACGCCAAATTGAGCCTCCCACTCCGAGCTCAGGTTGACGGTGGAGAAATTTAGGCGCTGTCTTCGAACAGAAGGAGTTGCGTACAATCTACGGTGAAATGCAAATGGAAGACGGACTGCGAATTGCATCAATTGCTGGGAAAACCTCCCGTCGTTCATACCGCTTAAATCTACCGACTACGGTGGGCTGGGCATTTCATAAGAATTTCAGACGTTAGCCCTGCTCAAATTATTCTCAAAAACGAATCGACAGGCACAAGAAGAAGAGGCGCGCAACGAGCAAAGTGGATCGATCAAGAATTGAGCCACTAGCACAAGTTAGCTAAAGAAAGCAAAGCAAAGCTAGCGAAGGTCTCTAGATATAGCATACTTTAAATGGAGGCTCATATGCACACTAGCACCACGTAGTGAATGAATTCCGAAGATACCACACGGAAGGGCTTGGTCACTAGCACAAGTTTGTTGAAGAAAGCAATGTTCTAACTGATAAGACGCTCTAGATGTGGTATAATAGAGCCCATATGCACACTAGCGCCGCAAAATGAGAGAATTACTAACAAATTTATCCTTTATTTGGAAGGACTTGGCTACTAGCACAAGTTTGCTGAAGAAATCATCGTCCTAACTTTTAAGGCTCTCGAGATATAGTAATCACAAACTGGAAGATTATATGCCCAATAGCGCCGTGTAGTGACCGTATTCTGAACTTGTGTAACCACCTTTAGGAAAAACTTGGCCACTAGAAAAAGTTTGTCGAAAACTGGTATGTACTAACTGGTGAGGCTTTCGAGATATCCTAGGATGAAGCCAATTACCCCTTATCTCAACGCGTCACAGCACTAATATTTAGTAGCTCGAAAGTAAAGTGGAAAGTAATCAACGGTGAAATTAGGAATGAAACCGGAATCCAATAAAATATATTTGTTGGTCCAACCTTGTACAACAATTCTGATGAAGACTGCAACAATTCTGATGTAGATGTTTATCACTTGAAGCAACTGAAATAGATCTCATTTCCCCCAATTAGTAAAAATCCCATAAGCTGCGGGTATCGATCTTTACGGTTTTCCCGTAAAGAACGAAACCACAGAAATTGGGACCGTAAAGAACGAAACCGAAATGATCGGTACCCGACTGTAAGTAATCTTTGGGAGCTTCATTTGTAAAATTAAATCTATCTTTTGATGAGTAGTAGCTAGACTGGTCCTTTAATGTTCATAATAAAAATTCTAACTATTTATTCTTATGATACAGAAGAAATTTTGCTCCTAGAAAATTGTAGATAATTTCATTTGATGATTTTTTGCTGAAGAAATATAACTTCTATCTCATCCACGTATCGTTCAACAACCGTTTTTCAAACTTTCTTTAGAGTGGGACTTCAACACAAACAGTGTTCTTGTTCTTATTTTTATTTACATTTTAATTTAAAAAGTTTGCTAGGATTACCTTTAGGGCACAAAATGACGCACATTTTAGAGATATAAAATAGATGCTAGAGCTGCATCAACGAGTTAATCAAAAGTTTCATGATGACTGTCCCGAAGCACTCGCTCATCAAAGCGCTGATAAATTAGGTTGTCAAAGAATAGGTTAAGTAAGTTATAAAATTAAAACTGAATGCTGATAATTATATATTGTCATTCAAGATCCTTGAAATCAGCATACGTCTAGGCAAACCAATATTAAGATGACAACCAAGTCATGGAAATGGGGACAAAAGGGATCGAAAAATGAAGCAACTAAACATCGGTGAGATCGTTCTTTTTTTTCGTATTGTTCATAATAAACTTCTAAATCTTCTTTCTTGCTCAGCGTTTCAAGATTATTGTTTTTGCAATTCGCTTATTGCTTGCTCTCGACTTAGTATTCTAAATGCACTTCCTTAATTATAATTAGAGAGCTTTCGATGCCAGGTTATATTTTTTGCATAAGTATGATTGTGTGGCAAGTACAACCATACCCTATATGCCCAGAGAGTCGATAAATTTTCCTTAACGAATAATTCCTAGACCAGACCAGGAATCGAACTCAGCCACCTCCAGCCACGCCACGCCAGGTCTTTACCGACTGAGCTAAGGTTGGACCCCTATAATTCTTAATACGCGTCAGAATTAAAAATTAGTGTCCATACGGGTCTTATTGTACATGAGAAGACCTCAGAATATACATGTATGAACAGGTATTCTTGAAGTGAGTTATTGAATGTACAAGTGAGCTATCTCCTTACATATTTAGAGCTAAAAATGTTTTCATCTATAGATAATTACAGATAGATAAACAAAGGTGCAGGCAGGTTTCTTCCATAAAAACACTGCCGGCCAGAGGAAAATGGATTGTACGTATACACACAACTCAATACAGATAATGACATCAAAACATAGAACACAAAACAATACAAAAAGATAACATACATTGCCATGTAAAATGAACCACAAAAGGATGAAAAGTTTGCTATGCTAAAAAAAGGAAAAAAAATGAAAATAAAATTTAAAAAATACATTAAAAATCTCATTTAAGCCATCCTTGTAACAAACTTTGACAGCAACGAGCCTGCAGCAGCAGCAGCAACAGACATGATCAAGGCTGAAAACTTCGTCACAACAGTACTGTCGTCGTTAAGCTGTGATCAAATTACCATGTTTGAGAAATTGGCATTGGGAGAACTTAGAGTCGTGAACATATTATCGGAAAATATCGGTAATCCTAAACACGTAATCCACACTCTCGTTTCATTTCACACAATTTTTTAGTACAATTGTATACTATCTCTTTTTCTCACACGAAAGTGTTACTCAATTTTTGAGTAGATTCACTTTTTACGAAAATTGAGTAACATTTCCGTGAGAGATACACATACAATTGTACTCAAAAATTGAGTAAAATGAAACGAGAGTGCAAGATGTTGGAGAACCTGAAACCGGACAGATAAGCATGATTCCTTTTCCGTGATAGTGGCTATAAATGCGCAAATTGTTACGTTTTCCCTCGGGCCATATTTTAGTGATTATTTGCAAGCGTTTCCTGAACTCCTTCCGGGCTCTTAAATACTAGTTTTAAAATACACATCGCAGAAAAAAAGCAAAAATCATTTCATAAGCACCATTGAGCACCGCTATCCCGATAGATTGTCAATTTACATTTCATTAAATTAATTTTATAAAATTATCCACTTTTCCACGCAATAAACACATGATTAAATCATCGGAAAGCAACAGCATAAAAAAAAATCAGGTCACAATTAGCAAACCAGCAGCGGGTCGTTCACGCAAAATATGACCACGAACCACACAATCGCCAAATGCGCCAATCAATCTCGCGTCGTCGCGTCACAAGCAGAGAGACCGCGCGAAACAAAAACTGCATCCGATTTCCCAACCGCTAAGTGCCGTCCACGAATGCATCAAATCCTTGATTGACGATGACATTTCGCACGTCCGCGCAATGCCCCTATCCGTCTCGTGAAGTGGTCAATTCTGCGGAATGCACTCCATTGCTTGCCACACCCCTCCCACATGACAGTCGTTCACTCAATAGTAGAAGGTCGAACAAAATAGCACAAAGAAAGTGAAAAGACCGAAATTAATTAGACATCATCTCGTAATCACGGTCGTAATAATCGGCCGACTGAACCGCAAACATCCTGCTCCGGAATGCGGCGTTCATTTGGATATTGTCTGATTATTTGAACTCCACATTCACCTACTTCTGCCTTCTGTTGTTGTTTGCGCAGTTTATCAACGGATCATCGTCATCATCATCATCGGGTGTCACTCGTTGGGCGCCACTGTTACAGAAACGCTTTCGATGGATCACATTACACTGATGGATTGTTATGACAAGACGACCACCCCAAATTGACCAATTGACGCGAAACCGGAAAATGCACCCCATAACACAGTGATGGTTGTTTTTGTTTACGAATTATTGGGAATTGAAAAATTAGGGCGGCTTAAAAACCCTCAAACGCCGCTATTCCGATTGCATAAGATTAAAAACTGTGCTACAGCCCTTTTGCCAAAGCAGCCGCTCTCGAAGGGCCGTGGAGATAAATTACTCGAAACCACATCTTTCATAATAGTTATTGTTTTTTTTTATTTTCGAAAGGCTCTCTCTCTGGTCGGTAATCGATGGCATATAGATTCGTTAAAACCGGTCAATTATGATGACTGCCCACTTGACAAGTACTGCACGAGAAAAATATAATAAAAAGCCTTCGAAGGGGCGCCCGCTCACTGGTTCTTATGCCACACAATTGAAAAAGAGCGATAAATCTCGCCCCATCGATCCCAGCAGCCCAGCGGGACGACGGCTCGGTATCTGTGGCTTGACGACCAATGCCTACTGCGTTGTTGCGTTGCGTTGCCTGGTATCGGACCTGCTCGAGGATAACGTACTTGATGCCTTCATGGCCCATCAGAGGGTCTGATAATCGAAGTATGAACTCGACACTGTTTTCAAAATGAGGCATCTTGGAGTTTAGCAATGCGATTTCAAACGTTTGAAAGCAATTGAGGTTAGTTCTCAAACACGATTGATCGGTCAAGCTGGCAGAAAGTAGTTTTTTCTCCAGCGCTTGAAAATCACACGTCAGAAGCGGGATATTTCGATTCTTGGCATTAGTCAGGCAGGCTATCAAAGGTTAAACAGGGGTTGAAGTTTAAAATACGATACCGGGTTTCAGATTTCTAGCGCAAGAGGCGCTTCATAGTGCTTCCGAGATTAACTGGGAATTTACCGACCGCAACTATCAACACCAGTAGCTTGACAAGTGCAGAAGGAATCGAGATGGCTGATCCGTTGTTCTGGTATCAGCAGGTGTTGAGCTCGTCTTGGGAATAGGGGCCATTCTTGACTAAGACTTCTTCGACCTACAGTACTGGAAATAATAGAATATACATCCGACAAACAATTGAAACCTACAATCCAACTAGTCGATTGAATAGTATCGGGAGCTGATTGTCTATATATTCTGAATAATATTTTGAATGAGCTTTACATCCATCAAAATTTAAACTTAAATTCTACGTTAAGTTTTTACTTAAACTTTTTTGTTCTTTAAAAGACGTTTTAGCGTCAGCGACTGTTCCCCACACGGAAGAAGCAAAGTACCCAAAATTAAGTTTATTTCACCCAACTCTGGAGTTCCGTGCGGGAAGCCAAATTTATGTACACCGTGTTCAATATATCACACACTTTTTCCTTGCATTGGTGTCGTGCAACTACTCAACATGCTTCACGTATGTGTTGGTGTAGTTTTGCACTATGTTTAAACAAACGCTTTGAGGTTATGTCCGATTGTTTTCATTCGGTGTTTATCTTTTACCAGCGATGAAGGAGTTTCGTGCTGTGGTGATAAAAAAGTTTTTGAAAGGTGAGCGCCTGGGCGTTATTTTCAGAAATTTGAAAAATCTCGGAGTACAGCAGGATTTTGTTTACCGAACCATCCGAAAGTACCGTGACACCTGCTCGTTGGATGACCGGAAGAGATCCGGTCGTTCTCATACGGTGTGGACTGCACAAGTTGTTAAAGTGGTTAGGGAACGGATTAGACGAAAATCACAGCGCTCTGTACGCAAAATGGCCGCAGATCTGAATGCTTCGAGATCGTCAATGCACAATATACTGCAAAATGACCTCGGATTCCAAGCTTTCAGGAAATGTAAGGTTCACGGAGTTTCGGAACCTTCCAAGCAGAAACGACTCGAAAGAGCCAGTCTGCTTTTGTCGCGGCACGGTGGGGAAGAATTTATCTTTTCCGACGAAAAGTTATTCGTCTTGCAACAATACCACAATGTCCAGAACGACAGATTGTGGGCTCTCTCTTCGAGAACTGTTCCAGAGAGTGATAGGATTATTCCACGATTCCAAAGTGTGGCGTCACTGATGGTTTGGGGAGAAATTGGAAGCGGGGCAAATTACCACTGGTTTTCATCGAAAAAGGCGTTAATGTGAATGTCGTATATTATAAAACGGAGGTTTTGGAGAAAGTTGTCAAGCCATATGTACAAGAGGTGCTTGGAGATTATCACTATGTGTTTCAGCAGGACGGAGCGCCATAGCATACTGCAAATCCCGTCCAGGGCTGGTGCCGAGAAAATTTGACCGACTTTTTGGACAAGAATGAATGGCCTCCCAGTTCACCAGATCTGAATCCCTTGGACTATTTCGTATGGTCATACATGCTGGCGAAGGTAAATGACCACAGGGCGTCTAATATGAACCAATTCAAACCCGTAATCAAACAAATTTGAGAGGAAATGCCGATGGAAGTCGTGCTTCCAACGAGCTGGTCAAGAAGGTTAAAGGCGGTGTTATTCAAAAACATATGCTGTTGTTGATCAGTATTATATTGCAATATAATGGGTGAAGTTATCAATAAAATCTGGATTATCGAATTGAAATAAATAGAGTTTTATTTTGTATGAGAATATTGGATTATTGGATACGGTGTGTATGTCATAGTACTCAAATTTGAGTAACCGTATTCGAAGTCATGATTTCAGCTCACGGATCTGGGTACGATTTTTTTTTTCCGTGTTTATTCTAAGTTGTCGTTATTTTATTTATTATTTTATGGTTACTGCAATGTCTTATGATAAACAATGTTTTAAGTTTGTCCATTTTCAGCATAAAGGTTGTGCGGAATCGAATTGCACCACTTTTAAATGGCTATAATATGCTCGTGAAATAAAAGTAGCATTTTGTATAAGAATGTTAGTCCTACCATATGAAGTAGCTGGCTATAGTGAGATTCTCGTGATTCGTGAGATATCAACGTTTAAAGTCATTGTTTACAAATGGCTTTTAGGCCCTTATCATGAATTATTCGAGATATATTTTTACCCGTTGCGAATTTTATATTAAAATTTTGAGTAAAATTAGTTAAATGCGTATTTGTTTACGCTGTGTGAATTTCACCAGCGAATAAGCAATCGTTGCGAAGATGGAGTCGGAAGAACAGCAGCGGTGCAAAGAAATTTTGCGCACGTACCTCGAAAAACCGGATTTTTCTCATCGTGCCATCAGCTTCTGCTGGGAATGGTACATTCTACAGTGTTAAATCAGTATCGCGAACGTTTGACCATCGATCGAAAAAAAAAGTGGCAATAATGGATCTCCGTATAGTGTTAAGGATCACAAGCGGGTAGTTCAAGCTTTCAAGAGGAATCCCAACAGTTCAGTTCGAGATATGGCAAAGAAACTGAATCTAACCAAAAAATTCGTGCAAGATGCGAAGAAACGTGAAGGGCTACATACGTCCAAAGTCCAAAAGCCGCCTAATCACGATGAACGGCAGAATACGGTGGGTAAAACACGTGCACGGAAGCTCTACACCCAGATGTTGACGAAACCACATTGCCTCGTTATGGATGATGAGACTTTTGTAAAAGCAGACTTCCGGCAGCTTCCGGGGCTCCAGTTCTTCACTGCTCATCATAAATTCGATGTCCCTGAGGACGTTAGAAAGCAGAAAGTTTGCCAAAAAAATATTTGATTTGGCTAGCAATTTGCTCGTGTGGAAAGCGGAGCACCGCATTCGTGATAACGGTCAATGGGCAGGTGTACCTAAAGGAATACCTCCAAAAGCGCCTACTTCCTCTTCATACACTTAAAATTTATTTTCGTAGATTAGCTTTCACTCGTTTCGTAAACGTGGATTTTGTACATAGAACAAGTGTCTCGTAAATTATATGAAACATTCATATTACTTGTCATCTAACCAAACGCTATCATTACACCTTTTTTGTACAACGCACAAAATGAATTTCGTGTAAGACCAGCCAATCGCTGCTTCTCTTCGGTCGTACTCATAGTGCGGTGGGATGGCGGGAATCATTAATTTAGCCCGAAATAGAAATGCAAGCGCCGTCGAGAGTTAGAAACTCATGCGCAATAATCAAGTATCTTCTCACGAGTAAACATGGTTTAGTGACATCAACCACGGATTCAATAACAAATGTTCCTAAAAATATAGGATCGAACCCCATATCAGAAACATTAAAAAAAATTTACCCCGAAACCTCGTGGGGAGTTTTTTTTTTCAATTACATTTTGAGCCGATAAAGTAGATCTGTCAGTCGTTCATGCATCACCAGAGAGACGTTTCTTTTTTATTAGTAACAAATTAATCGTAGCCCTAAGTACTGTTTCCGTAGAATGAACGAATGTTCTTTGTGTGTCAACTAATGCTTAGTGCTTTTGACAGTTGAACGTGTGGCATTAAATACGGAGGTAGCTTCTTAAAAAGTACAAATTAGTTTCGTTGCAGAAAACAACGAATAGATGTGTTTGTCCTACCTTCGATTTCGTAATATAAACGAAAATTAATTTTCAGTGTAGGTTACACGATGGTCCTACGATTTACTCGAAAAAGGTTTCGGAGTGGTACAAGGCTGAGGAAGTCAATTTATTGCCGAAGCATCTCAACCTCCCGAACGCCCCGGAACTGCGGCCAATTGAAAAGTACTGGGCCATCATGAAGCAGGCACTTCGGAAGCATCCTGAGGCAGTGAAATCGGAGGAAGATATGAAGAAAAAATTGATTGCCACGCAAAAATAAGTTGGTCCAAATGTTGTACAGGACCTCATGAGTAGTGTGAAGAAGAAGGTTCCTGCATTTGGATATGGAATTGAAATGGAATAAAACAAACATGGATATATATTCATAACATGTTTATTTTACTCCCTGAAAGTTTAAAGATGATTGGTTTAACGGGCGAATTTTGCCGAATATTTGTTTGGGTCGCAATTTGATTCCGTACACCCTTTATGCAAACAATACCGATGGTTTGCCAACACGTGAACAGGCGACATATAGATAACCGTGTGAAAAACACGAATACTCTACTTTAATTCCACGATTTACTCGTTTCCAATGACTGCCCTTGCGCCTTGTTTATTGTCATTGGAAAAGTAAGCCAAATAGGAAATTGAAGGCGTTTGAAGTCAAACCACAAATCATTAGAGAACATCGGAATTCTTGGGATTAACTTCGGGAAATTTCTTCGTTTTTGTCAAAATATCTACTGCGGTTTTCCCATTTCCAATGTCTAACAATTCATTGGAAAACTTATCTGCGGATAAGTGATTTTGTAACTGAATGCACATGTTTAAAGTCAGTTTGATTGTCTTGATGTGCCACCTCAAATAAGAAGACTTAAAACACTGAGCTAAGGGAGGCTCCACAAAGTGAAAATAAATATCGCGCAACATTAGAAAAGAGCTTGTCCTTATTGGTCGATTCTCTTCATCAACTTTCTCTGTGTATACCACGGCAATAAAAACCAATCTAAGGCTCTGATTGCAAATCGGCAAGTCAGGAATCCCATCTGAAGAATATGTCCTATAGGATTGAAGAAATTGACGATTCGATCGAATATACTTTGTCCAGAAGGTATTCTAGCATCTCTTAATCGTCTAGTTTGCTTCATAAATATGATTCAAGAGGTAGGTTTTGAAGTAGTTTTAGGTTACCTACTGGACAAAATCGGTTGAAAATTGTAGAAGTTATGAGTATTTTAGTAAAATCGAGGAAATTTAAGGTATAAATGATAATGAAAAGAATAGATATTTAACACTCATGTATAAGTTCGCTCACACATACATCCATAGACTTATGCACACATGCATTCTCACGTATATGAATATAGAAACACTACTAACATAACCTATAGTTTGTTTTCAACCTCTGTTAGCTGACCCGCAAAATAAGATGGGATATTTTCAACAATAGACTAATGCACAGAAAAAGCTAACCTCACTTTTCACCATGAGAGTCTAAAAGATAGAAACAGCCATCGCGTTCTCTGTCCTTTTTTCTCACACACCAATTTTCTGAACACAAGGGTACCAGTATCTGTCAAATCTGAGGTGTGACGTCACTGTGATTTGGACCATGTACTTTGCTTTAGTGTTTGTGAAACCGCTCGGCGAGAGCCTAATGCAATCAACTCAATTTGACAGCTTCTTTCTTCAACAATGCTCAACCATGTGTACGAAAAAACGTGAATTCAAGTGTAAAAATGATCCACAAAAGTTTTGTTGTGTTTGTGGCAACTAGATTAAAAAAAAAACCTATTTCGTTGCAAACTGCATATAGGCATTATTTAAAATTGATCATGGAGACTTTGACGAACTGTGGCAAGGCTAGGTTGATGTCAGGTGGATGTCCGGTCTATATACAGTGTATATACATCGTTGTACTTAGTACTTTTCTGATCGACATTATCTTACATCATCTACTTTTAATAAGTGTTAATGTTTTACTTACTTACTCACTTATTTGTTATCTCTCAGTCGCAATTTTTCCTTTATGGCGTCGACCGTTTTCCAAAGCGAAATCGGACGCCCTCTGTTGAATCAACCGTTACAAATAGCGAGGAGGAATTCGAGGTGGAATTGGAATGAAACCCAAACTTGTTTACACAATCCGAATTTGATGATTTGGTGCGAGACCTCGACTTATCGAAGGAGAAATCGGAATTGCTGGCATAACGCTTGAAAAAACTCAACATGCTGAGCAAGGAGGTTAAAATTTCTTGTCACAGAATGCTGAGTGTCACAAGAAATTTGACAAATATTATTCTACAAAGGACAAAGCATGTTGTTGCTATGAGGTAAACGGCTTGTTTGAAGAGTTTGGTGAGCCATATGATCCAACTGAATGGCGTTTATTCATCGATAGCCGCAAGATGAGTTTGAAAGCCGTTCAAAGCAAAGAAATGAGAAACATTATATTCTATTAGCTGATGTCGTCAATATGAAGGAGACGTATGAATCAATGGCTTTTTGCTCAATTTGATAAATTACATCACACACAATTAGAAAATTTGTTCCGACCTTAAAATTGTTTCCATGTTGACTGGATTGCAACAGGAATACACAAAATATATCGACATGCCTTTTTCCGCAAATTTCTTGAAAATGCAAACTCGCTCAAGTAAACTACCACTTATATTGTAAAAGAGAAACTCCTCTTCTGTACAATCATTATGGCAATTTACCATGATTAAGTTAGCATTCTCGAGAAATTTGCGGAAGAAGCCATTCCCGATATGTGTTTTTAGTGCAAATGGGATAGTCGAGCTCGTAAGGAACACTTCGTCCGAAAAGATTGGCCAATAAGGGATAATTTCACAGTTGGTAAAAATGATACCCTCGTGGAAATAGAACGCATAATACTTTCACCACTACATATAAAGCGTGGGCTACTCTAAAATTTCGTCAAAGCATTGCAAAAGATAAAGGAAGGTGTATTTGTTAGCCCATAAATTAAAAAAATCTGCTCAATGATTCCGCATTTAATACAGTTTTGACACCAGATGAGGAAGAAGCGTGGAAATCGTTTCAGCGTGTTGCAGCGTGTTACTTTTTGGGAAATTTCAGTTATGAGGAAACCGTTCCAAAAAATTGTGTGAATAAATTAAAAATAATTGGTTGGTTATTACTAATTTTATATGCTTTTATTTCACTGAACACAGGTGTGAATCTGTCTTCGAAGATATATTTCCTCCATTCTCCAACGTTTTCACCAACAAATGAAGCCGATGGAACGTCGTTATCAAGGGTTTCGGGATAAAGTAATGGGTGACTATTGCTGGTTTATGATTCGAGAAACATGTTCGGAACATCAAATACTAAGTCATTCGTTTCTCAACCATTACCCGAACAATTATTATTTACTTCTATGAACTCGGTTTTCAATCTTGATGTGCTTCAATCAAATTGATTGGTAGAGAACAGAATTTACCATGAAAACTTTACTTGCGATGTTTGAAAGCTTACAGCGACACCTAGTAGTTGAATTCTAAAGCTGTTATATTTCAAACACATTCTTAAGTGTTTTTCAAAAATACTCATAACCAGGGATAATGTGTGACTCAAATCTCTTTGAGTGCAGCATGCACTGCCACGAGACAGCACATTAAAGTTCAAAAAGACGTGAAAATTCAGTATGTACTCCCGTGCACCCTCGTTTTGCCGTGCGCTCAAAGCCGCACATCTCATTTCGAATTTGCTCTCGTCTCTTTGGGCGTTAACGATTGCACTCTCCCTTGACGTCTTTGTGCAAACACAAGTGCATAAAACAGACATGGCGGCAGGCCTGACTAGTTTGTGAATGAGGATTTTAATAAAATCTTCCCTCTATGAACCCTTATAATGCCTTTTTGTTACTAGCATCAAATTTTTTTATTTTGCTACCATTTACCAAAGCATGATCCAAAGCACAGAGCAATGCACAGAGTAGAGCACTGAGCATTACTCTTTATCTCTTTATCTTTACGAAAGAGAAGTGCATGTGCGGCTATCTGTCTCTCGTGTGGCTACGAAATCTCTTGCACGTTCGTTTTGTGCGCTCTTCTGAAACAGGAGACGCACACCTGAAATTGGGTGAAGCACTTGTCTATTTTGCACTACTATGTGTTTTTCGACAATCCCTGCTCATAACTTTGACAATTTTTAACCGAATTATTGTAGTAGGGTCTCATTTTGTACGGTTCCCATTGGTTTTCAAGATTAATTTATAGTATGAATTTTTGAGTTGATTAAGTTGATTAAATCAAGATTTTTTTGGAAAATTTACAGAAAAATTAACAGAAAATGCATTAAACTGTTATTAAAACTTCAAAGGCAACTTCTTAATCAGCACATTATTTTTAAATGAACTATATCAAATTAATTAATTAATGATTTAAAATTAGTGCACTAGACCCAAATATAATGACATTTTAGTACACATTTTTGTCCAAAATCCAAAAAATGCATTTTTTTGTATATGTCAAAAGCGGCTCTACGTCAATTTTTCTGACCACTGCTTTGAAGTCAGCGCAGGATTTTGCATTTAAAACGTTGGTCTATCATTAAACTTCACACTTCATATTTCATTTTGTAAACTAGTGTTATTAGACTAAAGCGATCCAAGGAAGACAATCTTATGTTCCTATAAGAGATGTGTTGGGATCTCGCATAACGAAAACACATAACTGGTTCGGCTAGTAACAACTATTTCATGAGACTACAGAATTCTATATCATGTTTCTCTGTCCAATCCATCCCCAACAAATGTACTACACATTATGTGTCTTAGTAACCTGGATAATTCTCATGTTTGGTTTAAAATTGTGTTTCATTTGTATGAAAGCCCTCTTTACCAGAGGGAGGGGGATCTCAAACCACTTTTCCATTTGCTAGGGATCTAAAACAATCATTAGAAGCTTAAAGAAAGGGAAGGCATCCATAGAGGAAAAGCAATCATAAGAATCTTCCACAGCCCAAAAACCCACTCCATACAAATTTTCACACCGATCGGTTCCGTAGTTTCCGAGAAATCCTGCCTCCAAAACGGAAGGGTCTCAAACCACCATAGTAATATTTCTCTCCTTCAAAAACCACCACATGCCAAAGTTGGTCCAATTTGCTTGATTAGTTGTCGCGTTATACAGAAATTTGTATTTGATTAGTATGGGAGCTCCTTCTTTCAGAAAAGGGAGGAGTCTGAAGTCACCTTAGAAACATTTCTTTCCGTCAAAAACCTCCACATGCCAAATTTGATTCCATGTGCTTTATTAGTTCTCGAGTTATGCGAAAAGATGTGTTTCATTTGTATGAGAATCCCCCTCTTTCAAAGCCCAAGGAACATTGCTGGTTTTATCATGGTTTTATAGCATTCTTGAAGTCTAATTCATGCTCTTCAGAACCCGTATGAAACCAAAATTGTTACCTGGGAGGGCAGAGGGGTTTTAAGCTTCCATAGAAATATTTCTTGCTGTCAAAAACTTTTACTTGCCAAATTTGATTCCATGTGCTAGATTGGTTCTCGAATTATACAGAAATTTGTGTTTTATTTTCAGGGAGCACCAGAAAAAGAGGGGTCTAGAGCCACCTTAAAGACATTTCTTGCATTAAAAAACCTCCACTTATCAAGTTTGGTTCCATTTGCCGAATTAATTCTCGAGTTATGAAAAAAATTGTTTTTCATTTGTATGGCAGCCCCCTTTCCAGAGAAGGGAGGGATCTCTAACTCCCATAAGAACCTTTTTCCACCCCAGAAACCTTTCCATACATAATTTCACGTCAATCGGTTCAGTAGTTTTCGAGTCGATAAGGTTCAGATGGACAGACAGAAATCCAACTTTATATACAGGGTGCGGCAGAAAATAGTGCGAACATGTTCAAACTTGAGTATTGGAATAATTCGTGTAGCCAGTGACTTCTGTCGAAAGTGTATTTGTTAATGGTTACTTTCAAGTGCTGCATCCAAACATTCTATTTGTTTTATTGCAAATTCGTCAAAATGTTCGCGAAAGAAGTGATCACCAGTTTGTTACTCGCCCAGAAGAAGCCGAAATAGATTGTCAAGTCCCTGCTGGATGGTCCTAAGCAGCGGAAGCCGGGAAGCGGACGTCCGCGCTTTGCACGCACGCTGAACGTGATCAAATCGGTCCGTGCAAAATTGCTCGCAACCCGGTGCGTTCCATAAGAAAACTTGCAAAGGGAGCCAATATTTCGGAGAAATCCATGCAGAGAATCATCAAAGAAGACCTGCATGCATCTTCCAGAGCCAGAGTGAAACACCACGGACCGGGTCAAGGAGCTACGAGTGACTTGTTCCAAGAGATTGCTTTCCTTGTTAGAGAAGGAAAAAAATATAATCCTGTTCTCCGACGAAAAGCTTTTCAGCATCGATGGTGTGGCCAGAAAATGGAGAACGTTCCGGAAAAAGTGAAATTCAAATTTCAAACCAAACATCCGGCTGGTGTCATGATGTTTGGCTTTGTGGCGTCCTGTTTGAACTGTTTGAAAATGCCACCTGTTTTCATTGATGCTGGAGTTAAAATCAATACCGAAGTGTACATCGGTATTTTAAAGGACCAACTGCTTCCCTGGGTGAGGGCTAACTTCTCCGAGGACCAAAAAGTTGTCCTACAGCAGGATGGAGCGCCGTGTCACACGTCCAATCGAACCCAACAATGGTTGAACGATAACATGAAGTTTTGGCCAAAGGATTCGTGGCCCCCTAGCAGTCCAGATCTTAATCCGTTGGATTATTCGATTTGAGCATATGTTGAAGTACGAGCCTGCAAAACATCACACCCTAGTGTTATTAATAAAAATGGAGAACACGTTGAATAAATTTGTTTAAAAGGACATTATAACGATAACTGCACTCGAAAATGCTGATATTATTGCTTGAATTAGTTGAAAATGGGATTTGAAAGAAACAAAAAATTTTCGCATTACATTCTGCCGCACCCTGTATATACCTAGATAAGCAAAACAGCCATCTTCGTTATTCATTCATTCAAATTGATGCAGAAATGACAACAGTAATAGTCATGCAGTTGAAAAAGGCACTCCAAGCCATTTTCTCAGATTATCTCTAAGAATCATTTTGTTTTGTTATTAAATTTGTCTTTAAAAAGCGTATTTATATCAATGTCTTAATATACGCATACTACGACGTGGCAGAGATACAAAAGTGCTAAATATGTGTCACTTTCATTATTAGTCAAATTCGAGGTACTGGCAAGTTGACAAGTTTGACCTACTGGAGGATGAAATCTTGGTTGAGTTCTGGTAAAGAAGTACACACTCAGATTTTTATACAGGAATCTGTAAAATTTTACCAAATTTCAACAGCTGAAGTCGTTAGTCCGATGTAACGGATTTCGGATAACATTTACAGTTATCTATAAAAAAAATTACCGGATTTCGGTAAAATTTAACAAATTTTTTTTACAGATTTCTGTTAAATAATCTTAGTGTGTAGATTGCAAAAATGATGCGTAACCCAAGCTTCTAAATTGTGGTTCATTACCTGAGAGTTTCATGACAATCTGTTCTGGGACTTATTTTTGGCTAGTAGTTATAAAAGCTGCAATTATTCCTGTAATGATCAAATCCAACCATTTACCACAAAATATGGTCAATTTGTTGTGTAAAATGTTTAAATAAAAATTTAAAAACAAATCACAAATCAAAGGTATTTAACGATTCAAATGTTAAGTCACCCATAAAAAGACAACCTTCCATTCCGCCAATCTTCGATTCAATCAAACAAAATTCAAACAGCCATGCGTACTAACCACAAAAGGATTAATTGAGACATCAGTTGATCCACTCACACGGCATGATGTATTGCTGATGCAGCACATAAACAAAAAAAAAACAATCATCTATCTGGGGTCATCATCGCGGCGAGCACTCGTACCATGGCGAGCTCAATTGCAGTACGATAGCGGTTTCAACGCACCTGTCCGGCGTCGTCGTCGTCGTCGGAACGTGCAACGAAGCACGCCGAACGAAATCAAATTCAAGCGTGTCCTTTAAAAAAAAACTTAATGCAGATAAGCAATCAAGCGGCCATCCACCGCGGCTCGACTGCCAATCACGCAAATCACAAATAACTCTTGGATTACGCGACATTTCTTCGTCTATCGTTCCGCGGGTCTTCTCCTTTCTTCTTTCACCCTTTCCGCCACCCCAAGGCCAAACGCCAGCCAAAATGACATCAATCGAACTCGGCGTGTTTCCCCAAGACGTCGAACATGGACAAAACATGTCCCGCGAAATGATACCCCTTTTCAGGTCTGTTTTTTTCTCTCTCTCTTTATTTGTTTCATTTGTTTTGTTTTGTTCGAGAAGGTTGCAATTTAAACGTTCGCTCGCAAAAGATGCTGGCTTATGTCATCTTTCTTTTTTCGACGATGTTATTGTTTTCGTTTTTGCTCCAGCCCGGTGATTGCAGCGTGCGGAATATTGGCGATCGGGGTTAAGAGAAATATAGGTTACAATAGCTGGCGAAGCGCCCCCTTTTTTGTGACTTTCCCTTTCGTCGCTATACGAACTCTCCCAGCTCTTCTTTTCTTTTGTGGAGTGAAAAAGAAGAAAAAAACAAGTTTAAGTTTCATGCCTATCTCGATGGCATTTATCGTGCGGTCGATTCTGTTATTTTACTCAGCTCATTGGATTGTCTGGCAATTACTGCGATTTGACCCTCCGGGTGAATGAGGCCGGAGATGGACCGTCGTCGCCGTCGCCATCGTGGTTGCAATTTTTAGGGAGATCACCGAAAAGTGCAAGTGCTTTAGCGAGGAGCAGAGGTGATTTGCTAACAATCTGCGGGTGAAGGTGAAGGAGGCGAAGCGAAAGGTTCGTCACTTAATTTTTTTGTTTAACCGTTGAGCTCCGCAGTGTGCTGTTACTGTGGGCCAACATGGAGGATCAGAGCAAGGTAGTTATCATTTGTCTGCTTGATGAGTGGAATGATGCAAAACTGATCCAATCACCGAGGCTTGCTTCGATGCCGGTGAAGGCTACTACGATCAGTGCGATAAGCATGTGCACAATCACTTGAAGTGTTGTTTTTTTTATCGGGAAGATGGCGCAAATTGGCTGAGAATGTCAAGCATGTGGCCGGTGGTCTGTTAGGTTAGAGGAAAGGTTGAATTCGTCGATTTATTTTCATGAGAATAAGTGTTTATTTTTGCACGAGTTACTACGTAAGAACATTTGTCAATCACGATTACCACGATTCATCAAAACTTGTTTGAAACATTAAATTCTCATCGATTGACTTTTGAACGCTGTTGACTTATCAATTCATTTATTTGTACAGTCTTAATCGAATGAACTTTACAGAGTTCCTGAAGAGTGTGAGCTGTTTAGTGGAGTACCTTCAACTAGAAAAATGAGAAGAAAGATTAGTAATTTCCATCTAACTCCAACTACCTTTATTGCTTGGCTTTGTGCACAAATTACGTAACGCAAAAAAATGGGATTTTGGACCCCCTCTCCCCCCTATGTAACAATAAGTAACACGTGACCAGACTCCCCCCCCCCCCTATAATTACGTAACGCTCACGGATCCCCTTCCCCTAATTTCTCAATTATGATAAAATTTTCACAAAATCTGTTATTGTTGTTTTATGTTTAATTATCATTTGGGTAACTTGAAATTTGTAAAGATTGCAAACATCAGTCAATTAATTTCGTTTAAGTAACTTAAAGCTATTATAAAGATTACGAAAACATTGCCCTCATTGTACTGTATTTATTCAGGGTAATGGACGTTTCTAAAACTGTTACAAATATTAGTTCAACAAGTTTACTCAAATGTCTTTCAATTATTTAATGTATCACCAAAAAAAGTTCAAAGTTTTATTCATATCACTTATATTTAGTTAAGAGATTGCAACAGTATCTTATGCAATGCATAATATTAACCTATTGAATTTTTAATAATTTAATTATTTTTTTTTTAATATATTAATCAGAGTTTTCCTTTTGATCTGTGCAATTCATGAAGAAGGGCTGTGTACGACTTATTCATGACGGAAAAACACATAGAACCAAAGGGCAGTAACAAGTGCATTTGATGTAAGCTACACGCAGAGGAATATTGGCTGATTGAACGCAATGATTTGAATCAACATTTTTTGAGTATAAAATCAAACCACACATTGTTTTAGTATAATGCAATGATATATCATCACAAACGAAATTTCTTATCGAATCCAATATTGTTAATCAATTATGATTTCCAACATAAATTCAGAAATTCAGAAAAAACAGAAAAAAAAAATTCATCAAAATATTATTGTAGATTCAACAATCAACAACAAATTTAACATAATTTCTAATTATTTCAATGGTTCTAATATGAATAACAATTTATTTTTTTCAATTCAACCGCTTTGGTCGAATCAATGCAAAGGTACATCGTTTCCAAAAATCTTATTTTTCGATTCAACCATAAGTGCTTTTTTGTTTTCAATCGAAGCCTTCTTTACAGCGCTTTAAGAAACAACAGAATTTATTGTTGGTTCAAACATAAAATCGGTATTGTTTGAATAAATGAAAATTATGGGTAAGCCGTGAGTCAACAATAAAATTTGTGGAATTTACACAGATCAATACATTTCTCGGCATGTAGATGTACCGTTTATCGACAATTTTGCCAATTAGTGACACAAATCGTCATAAGATACCCTTCGTTTAGAAGAACACATTTAAATAGTACGTCTCCATTAATCAAAGCTTTAGAATTTGGTCTGAAATCAAAAGAAAGAATTCGATTTTCCTTAAAATTTCAGCTTTCTTGCACCATTTGGCCATAAATGTGTTTCTATTATGGCCACTCCCATAAGGAATACATGCGATTGGCCATCAAAGGAACCAAAATTAGTAACTATGGCGATATTTGGTGCAGTGTTCCAGCCATGGCAAACTTGATTAATAATACAAAACAAAGCTTTGGTTCAGTTTTGATATTTTTCCTTCAAAATATGGATTTAACGCTTTCATTTTACTCATTGAAAATGGGGTTTCGCAAAAAAATTAAGTATAGTTCTTAACTAGTAACCCTTTGCTACTTGCTACTTTGCTTGGTACACAGGAAATTTTATCTATTTTCAATTGGTTATTCACTTTCGATTTATTTTTCAAATTGGTATTTTGTTACGTAACGATTTTACAAACACCCCCTCCCCCATATGTCACAATAAGTAACGGTTTCTCAACCCCCCTCTCCCCCCTTCATGCGTTACGTAATTTGTGCACAAAGCCTTATCGTGACAGAAACGTGGATTTCGTCTAGCAATGTGCAGACTTCTTCAGTCTCGTGTATGTCTACTATTACTCGACTCGAGTTTTTAGTACACGACACTGAAGAAGTCTGACCTACTACGTCGGTCAGGAAAGGGGTATGGGCGCGTTCTGTCGAGTCGGTCGCGGCAAGATTTCATGTAGAATCAGCTGCCCCATCAACGTTCAAAAGTGCCTGAACCAAATGGACAGCTCGTAATGATCACTTGAAGATGCGATGGGGATCATTGCCCTGTTATTCTCAAATGAAGCACGTTGTAAAACGTTTCTTGTATTCTATAACCAAACATGATGGAATTGAGTAAACGAGCGAAAACTCAACGGGAATGATCTCTCATATGCATCCGTCGAACCATTCTGAACGGCCGTTGTGAGAATATCACCATGAAAATCTCACATGCGCATAGCGTGTTACCAATCACTAATCCTTTTTCCTTTCTGTTCTCTTCCCTATCCTATGACCACGAGCAATATCATATGGTCATCCTAAAGTCAACTCTTCAAATGCAGTAACATCGAGACAACACAGAGCAATAAAGAACGGTATAAACCCTAACCAATTTTACTTTCAGACAAATTTTCTAACACAAGGTAAGCAATCAAAATCAACCATTACAAAATATACTGAATATCATCATATCGACATAATATATAACGGGAAAAGGGAGGGACCATCAGGGCACCCAAGTGAAACGATTTGGATAGGGAGCATGGGACTGCCTCCTTCCTATTGTTAACATTTCGTGGAACGAGGGCGGGCTCTTCGACCCCATCTATTGGGATTATTCTGTCAATCGAGGGCTCGACTCTAATGCTGTATTTGGAAGGAGATTCTCTTTCCTATATTCGCGGGTTTCGCGTAAGTGTCTCTGCTTACGGGCCCGCCCAAACGTTTTTGGCCCTTCATACAGGAGCTGGAAGATCACAAACAACAGTAGAATCCTGATCAAATCGTTTTTCAGATTATTCCACTGCTATGGAAAGTTACCTGGCTACAATAGATGGTAGTATCTCATCATCATCATCATCATCATCATCACGACACTGAAAAAGTCTGCACATTGTAGACGAAATACGCGTATCCGTCATGATAAGCAATAAAGGTAGTTGGAATTAAATGGAAATAACTAATCTTTCTCCTCATTTTCTAGTTTACAGAGTTTTCACCATTATATAAATCAATTATCTTAGAACTTGAGTCAAAGGGGTTGAACCGATTATTTGGAATCTTCTAGAAGTTAAAGGAAGAAACAATTTATTGGATAAGAGGGTAGGCGGGAATTTAGAGTATGGTTAACATAAAACATTGATTTGAATTTCAAATTTAAACTTCTAACTCATAAATTTTGGCTTACATTTGACTTCAACATTTTAAAAAACAAGAACACAAATGAAGAAGAACAACCTAAGCCTTATGTTAGTCTAAAACACACTATGAGTTTCAACACGTGAGAGTCAAAATATCTCGAATTGGTACATTGGATTGTCTTC
>JASCZW010012750.1:0-27550 GCA_034211315.2 Aedes japonicus
GGACCTGGAGGGACTCCATGCGTACAAAGTGCATGAATGATGAGACTTATGGCAAGGCGGACTTCCGGCACTGTTCATCGCCCAGCACAAGTTTCATGTTTCGGAGGAAGTAAGGAAGCAGAAACTTTCAAAGTTTGCCAAAAAATACATGCTTTGGCAAGCGATTTACTCATGTAACAAATTGAGTGCGCCGTTCGTGACTACCGGTACTGTAAACGGGGAGATATATCTCAAGAAGTTTCTACAGAAGCGTCTGCTTCCTCTGTTGAACCAACACGAGGGCCCTACGATTTTCTGGTCGGATCTAGTTTCATGCCACTATTAGAATGTTGTCCTGGAGTGGAACGAAGCCTACGGGGTCACTTTCGTATCCAAGGACATGAAACTCACCCCAACGCACCGGAACTAAAGCCCATCGATAAATACTGAGCTATTATGAAGCAGGCACTACGGAGCATCCGTCAAATCTGAGGAAGACATGAAGAAAAAGAGGATTTCCTCACAAATGAAGCTGCAGCCAGATGTTGTACAGAACCTAACGGGTAGAATTAAGGGTAAGGCGCGAGCGGTCAGTTATGGTATTGAAATTGAACGAAACAAAAAACTTACAATATTTAATTTTCTGATAGTTTGGAAACGATCAGCCGACTAGGGAATTTTCCCCAGCGTTTTTTTTTTATTCGTGATGTGATGCGGGACATCCTTAAGGAGGAAACTTCTGCCATGTCTTGGAGAACTCCTGGCAAATTTATTGTGACTACAAGATAGTTCCGGAGAACATATGGATAGTTCAGGGCAACTACTTGATAATATAGGTGTTTAGGAGTTTAGAAGAAGGTTAGGAAAACCTTTGCCTTGCACGGCACAACTTCAAAGCAACTTCATAGCAACTACTGAGATGTTCAACAGAGCTCCATAAGCTTGCGAGAGAGAGTTGCCGTTTTTCCGGAAGAACTAATGACAAGATTAGGGTAACTTCAAAGCCGTTCAAGAAAACTTATAGAAAGTTCCGCAGAACTTTGTGTAGTTCAGCGCAACCACTGCATAATATAGGAAAAAATAAGTTTTGGAGAACCTCTGCCATTTCCGGCAGAACTTCTGTTCACTTCACAGTAATCACTGAGAAGTTCAGTAGAACATCTTAAATGGATGAGAGCACATCTGGCTAGTTTGGGGGAACTTCTGCCACGTCTTGGAAAACTACTAGCAAATTTAGGGTAACTACAGTAAAGGTCAGGAGAACTGATAGGTAGTTCAGTGCAACTACTTGATAACATAGGAGAACTAAAAGTTTAGAAGAGTCTCTGCCTTGTCCGGGTCAACTTCTAACCAGTTCATAGCAACTACTAAGAAGTTAAACATATATCCTTGAAGGTAAAGGAGAAATTTTGGCTAGTACGGTAGAACTTTAAGATCAAGTAATTAAGTAAGATCAAGAAAAATGGTAGGATCAGAATAACTAAAAGTTAGTTCAGGAGAGTTTATAGAAAGTTCAGCATGAGTTCATGGGTGATTTTCGCAACTTCTGGATACTATAAGAAAAATTGAAGTTTAGGAGAACCTCTGCCTTATCCGAACAAATCTTCTGAACAGCCCATAGAAACTTCTTAGAAGTTCAGTAGAATCTCTTGAAAGTTCGGAATACCTTCTTTCATGTTTGGGAGAACTACTGGCATGTTCAAGAGAGCTGTTGAATACTACTGGACAATAGAAAAGAGCTTAAAGTTTCTGAGAACCTCTGCCAGGTCCGAGTGAATTTTTGGCAAGTTCAGGAAGAATTATCACAAGTTCAGGACTACTACTGGGAAGTTCAATACAAGTTCAAGAATCCTACAGGCAAGTCCATAGCATCTTCCGAGAAGCTCAACAGAACGTCTTGAAAGTGCGGGGTAACTTTTGACTAGTTCAAGAGAACTTCTGCCATGTATTGGAAAACTACTGGCAAGTTTAGGGTAACTACAGGAAAGTTCAGAAGAAAGGATGGATGGATGGATAATAGAGGTGAACTAAAAGTTTACGAGAACCTTTGTCATGTCCTGGAGAACTTCTTGGCAAATCTTAGCAGTTACTGAAAAGCTCAGCAAATCGTCTTTAAAGGATGGGAGAAAATCTTATTGGTACGGGAGAATTTCTACTATGTCTAGAAAAAATTACTGGCACGTTCACGGAACAACAAGAAAGTACCAGAGTTTTCCAAATATTTCAGGAAAACTACAGGTTATATAGGAGAACTGAAATGTTGAGAAACACTCTGCCTCATCCGGAAAAGCTTCGGCTTTTGAAAGTACGGGAGAATCTCTGGCTAATTCGGGAAACCTTCCGCCATTTCCGGGAAAACTACCGGCAAATTCACGGTAACAACAGGGAACTTCAGGATACTGGAAAATTCCGGATAACTTATGGATAGTTCAAAGCAACTACTGGATTATACAGCAGAACCTTTGCCATGTCCGGGCCGAATCACAGCAGTTTCTTAGAAGCTCAGCGGAACGTTTTGAAAGGACGGGAGAACATCTGACTGGTACGGTAAAACTTCTACCATCTCGAGAAAAACGACTGGCTAGTTCACGGTCACAACCAGAAAGTACAAGAGAACTCCTGAATATTTCAGGAAACCAAAGGTAATACAGGACAACTTAAAATTTGGAGAATCTCTGCTCTCATCCGGGAAGACTTCGGCTTTTTAAAGTACGAGAGAATTCAGGATAACCCGTACTTTCAAAAGCCAGAAGTTTTCCCGGATGAGGCAGGCTGCAAAATGGTGAGTCGACAACTGTGATGGAGCGTGCGTCCCAACATAGCTCTGGTCCTCACAAGTTCCTACCTCATGCTTCCACGGGTCAGCAGATGACAAAGACCACCAGCTAAGGGTTGCGTACTTAGCTGGTAGTGCAGCCTGGGCACTGTTGTCCTTCTGACTTCAGCCAGATTGAGGAGGTACGTGCCGAGCGTCTGTCCACCAAGGAGGTCTGTTCACCAGCGGCTGAGTAAGAAACGCTGTATCTCGTCAACTATACCTTAGGAGGCAGTCCCACCAACGCAATGTAGGCAGCGCGGTAAGATAGCATGCTGAAGTCTTACCCTACCACAAAAAATGTAAGTATTCTTTATTTCTTTATACGGTATATAATTTTGGATCATCCAGGGAATCAGAAGACATGCAGATAGTACACATGTTATTCTCATTTTATATTATAACATCCCTTCACAATATTTGTTATGCTATCCCATGCGCTACCATGGAGCGAGATAAGGCGCTATAACCGTGGCAATTATTGCCACGCTTTTGGTTCAAATGCCAAAAGTTCACCCACAGGCAAAAGGAGCATAAACTAATCTTTCTAGCATCTATGCTCCCAACGATAAGGTACAAATTATCACACTGTATAACTCAACATGGAAGCGTTTGGTACGGGAGGTCCACGCTTTCTTCCTTCCTTGATTCAGAGTAGTAAAAGCGATTTTAGATCTTTCTGGAATCGCTCTATTTCTTGAATCCTCTCTGCGGCACATACTACGCAGTTGACCTGGCCGATGACAAGAAAAATGATGTATTCAAGAAAACATAATTTTCCAGAATGCTTTCAAGAATTGGCTACGTTAGTATGAGATTAGATTAGATTAGATTTGAAGTTTTTCCGGATGAGGCAGAGGTTCTCCCTAATTTTATGAGGTCCTATATTACCTTTGTTTTCCTGAAACTCCAGGGAACTTCAAAATACTTTCTGGAAAAATTAAGGAGAACTTTTGAATAGTTCAGAGTAACTAATGGATAATACAGTAGAACTTAAAATTTAGAATACTATCTGTTAGGTCTGGGAGAACTTCTGGTAAGTTCAGGAGATTTTGGGCAAGTTCAGGACTACTACTGGGAAGTTCAGTAAAAGTTTAAGAAAACTTCAGGTAAGTTCATAGCAACTTCTGAGAAGTTCATAATAACGATTTGAAAAAACAGGATAACTATACTAGCAACTATACTTTGTGCTTCGAAATACTGCTAAACAAAAATTTCATAAACTACTTATATTCAATTTCATAGCCTGTCGAAAGCTATCAGACCTATCAATACTTTCTCTTCGCATCTTTGGTTCTAGAAGAATTTGCTGTCCACTCCAAGAATTGCTTGTTAATAAGAAGGATATTTACAATTTCAAACATTATAATTGATTACGTGCTCCATGCAAAAACAAAAACATGATAAGTTAAATGTATAATAGCAAGTTCAGAAGAACTAATGAAACATAAGGCCGGTAAAACTTCAGGGAAATGCATAAGAACTTCAGTCAAGTTTACGCCGAATTTTGATACAGTTCAGAGAACCACTGGAAGAACTTTTGAAACCTAAGAAGAAACTCTGTGAAATTCGTGGAGCTCCTAGAAAGTTCCGAGGAACTGCTAGCATGTTCGGGAGATCTTTTCAAATGTTCAGGAGATTGCTGGCAAGTTTGGAAAAAATATGGCAAATTCAGCATTTACAACGGTAGGTTCAGGAGGCATTCTGGAATATGCGATTGAACTTCTGGCAAGTGCAAGAGCACTTCTGACAAATTCATGTAAAATTCTCATAAGTTTTGGAGACGCTTCGGGCAGTACAGGAGAACTTCTGGAAACTTCAGAAGAAAATTTTGGAAATTCGTGGAGACTTCATGGAAGTGCATGAAAACATCTGGAAAGCTCGAAAGAACTTTTAATATCTTCGGAAATTTTTTGAAATGTTCTGAAAAACTTTTAGTATGTTCGTAAGATCATTTAAAATGATCAAGAGAATTGCTGGCAAGTTTGAAAGGAAGTCTTTTGAAATATTAAGGAGAACTTTCGACAATTTTGCGAAGTCCTTTGGCAGGTTCCGGAGACCTTCTGGAATATACGGTAGAACTTCTGGAAAGTGCCAGAGCACTTCTGACAAGTTCATGAAAAAACCTGATAAGTTTCGGAGACGCTTTGGAAAGTTCAGAGAACTTGAAAATGTCAGAAGAAAATCTGGGCAATTCGTGGAGACCTCTGGGAAGTGCATGAAAACTTTATCTTTTCGGGAAATCGTTTGAAATGTTCAGAAGAACTTTTGGCGTGTTCAGGAGAACTATTAGCATGTTCGGGAGATCTTTTCAAATGTTCAGGAGAATAGCTGGCAAGTTTGGAAAGAACTCTGGCAAATTCAGGAGCACTTTTGAAGTATTAAGGAGAACTTCCCACAATATTGTGATGACTTTTGGCAGGTTCAGGAGAACTTCTGAAATATGCAGTTTTGGTTTTGATGACGCTTCGGGAAGTCCAGGAGAAATTCTGAAAACTTCAGAAGAAAATTTGGGAAATTCGTGAGGACTTCTGGGAAGTGCATGAAAACTTCTAGAAAGCTCGAAAGAACTTTTAAAATGTGCAGAAAATTGTTTCAAAAGTTCAGATGAACTTTAAGCATGTTTGGGAGATCTTTTGAAATATTCAAAGGAATTGCTGGCAAGTTTGGAAAGAATTCTGGCAAATTAAGTCTTTTGAAATGTTAAATGTTCAGAAAAACTATTAGCATGTTCGGGAGATCTTAAATGGTCAGGAAAATTGCTGGCAAGTTTTGAAAGAATTCTGGCAAATTCATTTCAATTCTTTTGAAATGTTAAGAAGAACTTTCGACAATTTTGCGAAGTCCTCTGGTAAGCTCAGGAGACCCTCTGGAATATGCGATAGATCTTCTCGAAAGTGCAAGAGAACTTCTGACAAGTTCAAGAAACATTCTGATAAGTTTCAGAGACGTTTTGGGAAGTCCAGGAGACTTCTGAAAATTTCAGAAGAAAATCTGAGCAATTCATGGAGACTTCTGGGGAGTGCATGAAAGCTTCTAGAAACCTCGAAAGACCTTCAAAATGTTCGGAAAATGGTCTGAAATGTACAGAAAAACTTCAAGCATGTCCGGGAGATCTGTTGAAATGTTCAGAAGAATTGCTGGCAAGTTTGGAAAGAATTCTGGCAAATTCAGGAGGACTTTTGAAATGTTAAGGAGAACTTCCGACAATTTTGCGAAGTCTTTTAGCAGGATCAGGAGACCTTCTGTAATATTCGGTAGAACTTCTGAAATGTGCAAGAGAACTTCAGACAAGCTCATGAAAAATTCTGATAAGTTTTGGAGATGGTTTGGGAAGTCCAGGAGAACTTCTGAAATTTCCAGAAGAATATCTGGGAAATTCGTGGAGCCTTCTGGGAAGTGCATGAAAACTTCTTCTGTTCGGGAAATGGTTTGAAATGTTCAGAAGAACTTTTGGCAAATTCAGGAGAACTCTAAACATGTTCGGGAGATTTTTTGAAATGTCCAGGAGAATTTCTGGAAAGTTTGGAAAGAATTCATGGCAAATTCATGAGGCCTTTTTGAAATGTTAAGAAGAATTTCCGACTATCTTTGCGAAGTCCTCTGGCAGAGCTCTGGAGACCTCCTGGAATATGCGGTAGAACTTCTGGCAAGTGCAAAAGAACTTCTGACAAGTACATGAACAATTCTGATAAGGTTTCGAAGACCCTTTGGCAAGTTCAGGAGAAGGAGGAAGACATGAAGAAAAAGAGGATTTCCTCACAAATGAAGCTGCAGCCAGATGTTGTACAGAACCTAACGGGTAGAATTAAGGGTAAGGCGCGAGCGGTCAGTTATGGTATTGAAATTGAATGAAATAAATACACCAAAAACTTACTATATTTAATTTTCCGATAGTTTGGAAACGATCAGCCGACTAGGGAATTTTCCCCAGCGTTTTTTTTTTATTCGTGATGTGATGCGGGACATCCTTTAGGAGAGAACTTCGGCCATGTCTTGGAGAACTCCTGGCAAATTTATTGTGACTACAAGATAGTTCCGGAGAACATATGGATAGTTCAGGGCAACTACTTGATAATATAGGTGTTTAGGAGTTTAGAAGAAGGTTAGGAAAACCTTTGCCTTGCACGGCACAACTTCAAAGCAACTTCATAGCAACTACTGAGATTTTCAACAGAGCCCCATGAGCTTGCGAGAGAGTTTCCGCTTTTCCGGACTACTGACAACTACTGACAAGTTAAGGGTAACTTCAAAGACGTTCAAGAGAACTTATAGAAAGTTCCGCAGAACTTTGTGTAGTTCAGCGCAACCACTGCATAATATAGGAAAAAATAAGTTTTGGAGAACCTTTCCGGCAGAACTTCTGTTCACTTCACAGTAATCACTGAGAAGTTCAGTAGAACATCTTAAATGGATGAGAGCATATCTGGCTAGTTTGGGGGAACTTTTGCCACGTCTTGGAAAACTACTAGCAAATTTAGGGAAACTACAGTAAAGTTCAGAAGAACTGATAGGTAGTTCAGTGCAACTACTTGATAACATAGGAGAACTAAAAGTTTAGAAGAGTCTCTGCCTTGTCCGGGTCAACTTCTAACCAGTTCATAGCAACTACTAAGAAGTTAAACATAGCTCTTTGAAGGTAAAGGAGAAATTTTGGCTAGTACGGTAAAACTTTAAGATCAACTAATTAAGTAAGATCAAGCAAAATGGTAGGATCAGAATAACTAAAAGATAGTTCAGGAGAGTTTATAGAAAGTTCAACATGGGTTCATGGGTGATTTTCGCAGCTTCTGGAGACTATTTGAAAAATTAAAGTTTAGGAGAACCTCTGCCTTATCCGAACAAATCTTCTGAACAGCCCATAGAAACTTCTTAGAAGTTCAGTAGAATCTCTTGAAAGTTCGGAATACCTTCTTTCATGTTTGGGAGAACTACTGGCATGTTCAAGAGAGCTGTTGGATACTACTGGACAATAGAAAAGAGCTTAAAGTTTCTGAGAACCTCTGCCAGGTCCGAGTGAACTTTTGGCAAGTTCAGGAAGAATTATCACAAGTTCAGGACTACTACTGGGAAGTTCAATACAAGTTCAAGAATCCTACAGGCAAGTCCATAGCATCTTCCGAGAAGCTCAACAGAACGTCTTGAAAGTGCGGGGTAACTTTTGACTAGTTCAAGAGAACTTCTGCCATGTATTGGAAAACTACTGTCAAGTTTAGGGTAACTACAGGAAAGTTCAGAAGAAAGGATGGATGGATGGATAATAGAGGTGAACTAAAAGTTTACGAGAACCTTTGTCATGTCCTGGAGAACTTCTTGGCAAATCCTAGCAGTTACTGAAAAGCTCAGCAAATCGTCTTTAAAGGATGGGAGAAAATCTTATTGGTACGGGAGAATTTCTACTATGTCTAGAAAAAATTACTGGCACGTTCACGGAACAACAAGAAAGTACCAGAGTTTTCCAAATATTTCAGGAAAACTACAGGTTATATAGGAGAACTGAAATGTTGAGAAACACTCTGCCTCATCCGGAAAAGCTTCTGGCTTTTGAAAGTACGGGAGAATCTCTGGCTAATTCGGGAAACCTTCCGCCATTTCCGGGAAAACTACCGGCAAATTCACGGTAACAACAGGGAACTTCAGGATACTGGAAAATTCCGGATAACTTATGGATAGTTCAAAGCAACTACTGGATTATACAGCAGAACCTTTGCCATGTCCGGGCCGAATCACAGCAGTTTCTTAGAAGCTCAGCGGAACGTTTTGAAAGGACGGGAGAACATCTGACTGGTACGGTAAAACTTCTACCATCTCGAGAAAAACGACTGGCTAGTTCACGGTCACAACCAGAAAGTACAAGAGAACTCCTGAATATTTCAGGAAACCAAAGGTAATACAGGACAACTTAAAATTTGGGAGAATCTCTGCCTCATCCGGGAAGACTTCTGGCTTTTTAAAGTACGAGAGAATTCAGGATAACCCGTACTTTCAAAAGCCAGAAGTTTTCCCGGATGAGGCAGGGCTGCAAAATGGTGAGTCGACAACTGTGATGGAGCGTGCGTCCCAACATAGCTCTGGTCCTCACAAGTTCCTACCTCATGCTTCCACGGGTCAGCAGATGACAAAGACCACCAGCTAAGGGTTGCGTACTTAGCTGGTAGTGCAGCCTGGGCACTGTTGTCCTTCTGACTTCAGCTAGATTGAGGAGGTACGTGCCGAGCGTCTGTCCACCAAGGAGGTCTGTTCACCAGCGGCTGAGTAAGAAACGCTGTATCTCGTCAACTATACCTTAGGAGGCAGTCCCACCAACGCAATGTAGGCAGCGCGGTAAGATAGCATGCTGAAGTCTTACCCTACCACAAAAAATGTAAGTATTCTTTATTTCTTTATACGGTATATAATTTTGGATCATCCAGGGAATCAGAAGACATGCAGATAGTACACACGTTATTCTCATTTTATATTATAACATCCCTTCACAATATTTTTTATGCTATCCCATGCGCTACCATGGAGCGAGATAAGGCGCTATAACCTTGGCAATTATTGCCACGCTTTTGGTTCAAATGCCAAAAGTTCACCCACAGGCAAAAGGAGCATAAACTAATCTTTCTAGCATCTATGCTCCCAACGATAAGGTACAAATTATCACACTGTATAACTCAACATGGAAGCGTTTGGTACGGGAGGTCCACGCTTTCTTCCTTCCCTTGATTCAGAGTAGTAAAAGCGATTTTAGATCTTTCTGGAATCGCTCTATTTCTTGGAATCCTCTCTGCGGCACATACTACGCAGTTGACCTGGCCGATGACAAGAAAAATGATGTATTCAAGAAAACATGATTTTCCAGGATGCTTTCAAGAATTGGCTACGTTAGTATGAGATTAGATTAGATTAGATTATAAGTTTTCCCGGATGAGGCAGAGGTTCTCCCTAATTTTATGAGGTCCTATATTACCTTTGTTTTCCTGAAACTCCAGGGAACTTCAAAATACTTTCTGGAAAAATTAAGGAGAACTTTTGAATAGTTCAGAGTAACTAATGGATAATACAGTAGAACTTAAAATTTAAAATACTATCTGTTATGTCTGGGAGAACTTCTGGTAAGTTCAGGAGATTTTGGGCAAGTTCAGGACTACTACTGGGAAGTTCAGTAAAAGTTTAAGAAAACTTCAGGTAAGTTCATAGCAACTTCTGAGAAGTTCATAATAACGATTTGAAAAAACAGGATAACTATACTAGCAACTATACTTTGTGCTTCGAAATACTGCTAAACAAAAATTTCATAAACTACTTATATTCAATTTCATAGCCTGTCGAAAGCTATCAGACCTATCAATACTTTCTCTTCGCATCTTTGGTTCTAGAAGAATTTGCTGTCCACTCCAAGAATTGCTTGTTAATAAGAAGGATATTTACAATTTCAAACATTATAATTGATTACGTGCTCCATGCAAAAACAAAAAACATGATAAGTTAAATGTATAATAGCAAGTTCAGAAGAACTAATGAAACATAAGGCCGGTAAAACTTCAGGGAAATGCATAAGAACTTCAGTCAAGTTTACGCCGAATTTTGATACAGTTCAGAGAACCACTGGAAGAACTTTTGAAACCTAAGAAGAAACTCTGTGAAATTCGTGGGAGCTCCTAGAAAGTTCCGAGGAACTGCTAGCATGTTCGGGAGATCTTTTCAAATGTTCAGGAGATTGCTGGCAAGTTTGGAAAAAATATGGCAAATTCAGCATTTACAACGGTAGGTTCAGGAGGCATTCTGGAATATGCGATTGAACTTCTGGCAAGTGCAAGAGCACTTCTGACAAATTCATGTAAAATTCTCATAAGTTTTGGAGACGCTTCGGGCAGTACAGGAGAACTTCTGGAAACTTCAGAAGAAAATTTTGGAAATCCGTGGAGACTTCATGGAAGTGCATGAAAACATCTGGAAAGCTCGAAAGAACTTTTAATATCTTCGGAAATTTTTTGAAATGTTCTGAAATTTTTTTAGTATGTTCGTAAGATCATTTAAAATGATCAAGAGAATTGCTGGCAAGTTTGAAAAGAATACTGGCAAATTCAGGAAGTCTTTTGAAATATTAAGGAGAACTTTCGACAATTTTGCGAAGTCCTTTGGCAGGTTCCGGAGACCTTCTGGAATATACGGTAGAACTTCTGGAAAGTGCCAGAGCACTTCTGACATGTTCATGAAAAAACCTGATAAGTTTCGGAGACGCTTTGGAAAGTTCAGGAGAACTTCTGAAAATGTCAGAAGAAAATCTGGGCAATTCGTGGAGACCTCTGGGAAGTGCATGAAAACTTTATCTTTTCGGGAAATCGTTTGAAATGTTCAGAAGAACTTTTGGCGTGTTCAGGAGAACTATTAGCATGTTCGGGAGATCTTTTCAAATGTTCAGGAGAATAGCTGGCAAGTTTGGAAAGAACTCTGGCAAATTCAGGAGCACTATTGAAGTATTAAGGAGAACTTCCCACAATATTGTGAAGACTTTTGGCAGGTTCAGGAGAACTTCTGAAATATGCAGTTTTGGTTTTGATGACGCTTCGGGAGGTCCAGGAGAAATTCTGAAAACTTCAGAAGAAAATTTGGGAAATTCGTGAGGACTTCTGGGAAGTGCATGAAAACTTCTAGAAAGCTCGAAAGAACTTTTAAAATGTGCAGAAAATTGTTTCAAAAGTACAGATGAACTATTAGCATGTTCGGGAGATCTTTTGAAATGTTCAAAAGAATTGCTGGCAAGTTTGGAAAGAATTCTGGCAAATTAAGTCTTTTGAAATGTTAAGGAGAACTTTCGACAATTTTGAGAAGTTCTTTGGCAGGTTCAGGAGAAATTCTGAAATATGCGGTAGAACTTCTGGCAAGTGCAAGAGCAATTCTGACAATTTCATGAAAAATTCTGATAAGTTTTGGAGACGCATTGGAAAGTCCAGGAGAACTCCTGAAAACTTCAGAAGAAAATCTGAGCGATTCTTGGTGACTTCTGAGAAGTGCATGAAAACTTCTATAAAGCTCGAAAGACCTTCGAAATGTACGGAAAAATGTTTGAAATGTTCAGAAAAACTATTAGCATGTTCGGGAGACCTTAAATGGTCAGGAAAATTGCTGGCAAGTTTTGAAAGAATTCTGGCAAATTCTTTTCAATTCTTTTGAACTGTTAAGAAGAACTTTCGACAATTTTGCGAAGTCCTCTGGCAGGCTCAGGAGACCCTCTGGAATATGCGATAGATCTTCTGGAAAGTGCAAGAGAACTTCTGACAAGTTCAAGAAACATTCTGATAAGTTTCAGAGACGTTTTGGGAAGTCCAGGAGACTTCTGAAAATTTCAGAAGAAAATCTGAGCAATTCATGGAGACTTCTGGGGAGTGCATGAAAGCTTCTAGAAACCTCGAAAGACCTTCAAAATGTTCGGAAAATGGTCTGAAATGTACAGAAAAACTTCAAGCATGTCCGGGAGATCTGTTGAAATGTTCAGAAGAATTGCTGGCAAGTTTGGAAAGAATTCTGGCAATTTAGGAGGACTTTTGAAATGTTCAAGAGAACTTCCGACAATTTTGCGAAGTCTTTTAGCAGGATCAGGAGACCTTCTGTAATATTCGGTAGAACTTCTGAAATGTGCAAGAGAACTTCAGACAAGCTCATGAAAAATTCTGATAAGTTTTGGAGATGGTTTGGGAAGTCCAGGAGAACTTCTGAAATTTCCAAAAGAATATCTGGGAAATTCGTGGAGCCTTCTGGGAAGTGCATGAAAACTTCTTCTGTTCGGGAAATGGTTTGAAATGTTCAGAAGAACTTTTGGCAAATTCAGGAGAACTCTAAACATGTTCGGGAGATTTTTTGAAATGTCCAGGAGAATTTCTGGAAAGTTTGGAAAGAATTCTGGCAAATTCAGGAGGCCTTTTGAAATGTTAAGAAGAATTTCCGACTATCTTGCGAAGTCCTCTGGCAGGCTCTGGAGACCTCCTGGAATATGCGGTAGAACTTCTGGCAAGTGCAAAAGAACTTCTGACAAGTACATGAACAATTCTGATAAGGTTTCGAAGACCCTTTGGGAAGTTCAGGAGAACTTCTGAAACCTTCAGTAGAAAATCTGGGCAATTCGTGGAGACTTCTGGGAAGTGCATGAAAACTTCTAGAAAGCTCGAAAGACCTTCAAAATGTTCGGAAAATTGTTTGAAATGTTCAGAAAAAGTTTTAGCATGTAATCTGTTGAAATGTTCGAGAAGAATTACTGGCAAGTTTTGAAAGAATTCTAGCAAACTCAGGAGGACTCTGAAATGTTAGAAGGACTTACCGAGCAATTTTGCAAAGTCCTTTGGCAGGCTCAGGAGACCTCCTGGAATATTCGGTACAACTTCTGGCAAGTACAAGAGAACTTCTGACAAGTTCATGAAAAAATCTGATAAGTTTTGGAGACGTATTGGGAAGTCCAGGAGAACTTCTGAAAACTTCAGAAGAAAATCTGAGCAATTTTTGGAGACTACTAGGAACTACATGAAAACTTCTGGTGAGCTCGGAAGAACTTTTAAATTGATCGGAATTTTTTTTTGAAATGTTCAGAAGAACTATTAGCATGTTCGGGAGATCTTTTGAAATGTTCAGGAGAATTTTTGGTAAGTTTGGAAAGAATTCTGGCAAATTCCGGAGGTCTTTTGAAATGTTAAGGAGAACTTCCGACAATTATGCGAGGCAGGCTCAGAAGACCTCCTGGAATATGCTGTAGAACTTCTGGAAAGTGCAAAAGAATTTCTGACAAGTTCATGAAAAATCTGATAAGTTTTGGAGACGCTTTGGGAAGTCCAGGAGAACTTTTGAAAACGTCAGAAGAAAATCTGAGCAATTCCTGAAGACTTCTGGGAAGTGCATGAAAACTTCTTCTGTTAGGGAAACCGTTTTAAATATTCAGAAGAACTTTTGGCGTGTTCAAGAGAGCTCTTAACATGTTCAGGAGATCTTTTGAACTGTTCAGGAGAATTACTGCCAAGTTTGGAAAGAATTCTGGCAAATTAAGGCTTTTGAAATGTTAGGAAGAACTTTCGACAATTTTGCGAAGTCCTCTGGCAGGCTCAGGCGACCTTCTGGAATATTCGGTGGAACTTCTGGAAAGTGCAAAAGAACTTCTGACAAGTTCATAAAAAATTCTGAAGAGTTTCGGAGACCCTTTGGGAAGTCCAGGAAAACTTCTGAAAACCTCAAAAGAGGGTCTGAGGGATTTCTGGAGACTTCTGGGAAGTGCATAAAAACTTCTTCTGTTCGGGAAACCGTTTTAAATGTTCAGAAGAACTTTTGGCATGTTCAGGAGAGCTCTAAACATGTTCAGGAGATCTTTTGAACTTTTCAGAAGAATTGCTGCCAAGTTTGGAAAGAATTCTGGCAAATTAAGTCTCTTGAAATGTTAAGAAGAACTTTCGACAACTTTGCAGGAGATCTTTTGGCAGGTTCAGGAGAAATTCTGAAATATGCGGTGGGACTTTTGGCAAGTGCAAGAGCACTTCTGACAAGTACATGTTAAATTCTCATTAGTTTTGGACACGCTTGTAAAATTCTCATAAGTTTTGGAGACGCTTCGGAAAGTCCAGGAGAACTTCTGAAAACTTCAGTAGAAAATTTTGGAAATTCGTGGAGACTTCTTGGAAGTGCATGAAAACATCTGGAAAGCTCGAAAGAACTTGTAATATCTTCGGAATTTTTTTTGAAATGTTCAGAAAAACTTTTAGCATGTTCAGGAGATCTTTTGAAATGTTCAAGAGAATTGCTGGCAAGTTTGGAAAGAATTCTGGCAAATTCAGGAGGTCTTTTGAAATTTTAAGGAGAACTTCCGACAAGTATGCGAGTCCTTTGGCAGGCTCATGAGTTTTGTTAAAATTTTGGCTCTTCCGCCCTTTTCAAATGTTAGTCTAGATATGTGATTCCAATTCACTCTACAACTGAATGCTCATTTCTTTCAGTGTGCTGCACGTGTACCACGCTGGTTTTGCTTTTAATTAAAAATATTTTATTCATCTTAAGTGTGAAGGAATTTTCGTCTGTCTCGTCGCTCCGAATGACTTTCTCCCACTAGACAAAGTTTCACCGAATGAAACAAAAAAGGAAAATTCCTTTCCTCTACCTTCAAAGTCATTTCGACGAAAAAGACAGAATGTCATGTCTTCGCAGCGAGTCATTTGCCGTCGCCTAGAAGACAGGTGCTAATATCAGTGCATCCACACTTGAGTGTGTCTAGGAGCGCCCAACCAATCCCAAATGGAGAGCATCAGACTTGCCAGACGCTTTTCTTCGTTAATTGAAAAGTGTCGAATTCTGTCGGTTCTAATCGTGTCTCATCTACGCTTTCCGCCGACAGTGACAGAAAAGTTTAGTTTGGTGAAAATCTTTCCACAAACTTGCACTAAAGACACGTCCTGTACAGACTCCGTTTATCGCTGCCTTCTGGAACCGAGCCGAGCTGAACTGAGCTGAAGATGAAACGAATCCAACCAGAAAGATGGAAGCGAACGAGCGAAGCAGGCTAGAGGGAGGGTTAGTGTTTCGAAATAGCGTTTGTCTTCCAGCAGTCCGACTAGATTATACAACTTTCCGGAAGAGAAGCTTAGAGCCCTCGCCTGGATGGGTTTAGGGTGGGTGATGAGTATGGTGAAGGGGAGGAGTTCTGGGGTAATATTTCAGGAAAAAGGATGAATTATGTGCTGCTGGTGGTGCTTCTGCAGACCGGAGTAGTTTGCACACTTTTCACGCTGCGATGACTGTTGAAAGTGCTGTTCACAACTGAACTCTTCTGAGGATACTCTCGGTGTCATCGTCGTTGGAGGGAAATGGTGAGATTTGAGGCAGCTTTTTCAAAACGTGTTGGCGTTTAAGCGAGTGAAACAATTGAATCTGGGACTCCCAAGAGAACGGAAGATTCGGTTTCAGGAAACTCGATTTTTTCGTGATTTTTTCCTGGCGAGCAAAAAGTCCATACAAGTCCGACCGACACGTGCGGACAACTACCGACTACCCGTCTCGAAGTTGTCAGACTTACAAGACAGAGTGTCGTTTTCAAGAACTGAAACCACCATCCGAGCGTGGCTTTCTTTCTACGTTCCACGTCAAAGAAAGAGTCGCCCCGTTCCAAACTGTCTTCCACCAACAAACAGCATGTGCAGCAGCGCAAAGACGGCGGAAAATATGCGATGTAATAAAAATCACATAAGCCATTAAGTATACCAAACATAAATTAGGACCCCACCTTCCCCCTCGCATCACGCAAAGAAACTGCCTCGGTGACATTTAACTGCGTTCTCCGTCGTGTTTTCGGTCGGTCGGTCGATTTGAACACGGCGACGAGAATGCGTACCTCCATAAGTACAGCGGCAGCGGTCGTAAAATGTAACGAAAGAAAGACATCATCCTGATCCTGATCCTGATCCTGATCCACGTGACCGTCCATGGCTGGGGTGAAATGGCTGCGAATAAATTTAATATCAAATTATTCCGCATCCAGTTTGTGTGTATTTCCCTTCCCTCTTTCTTCGGCCGGTGGGTTGGCAGCTCCGACTGTGTCGATTGTCACCGCTTGCTGGGTTTTCGGCCAGACGTGTCATTGAGATGAAGAAGCAGACGGCAAACGCCACAAGTGGAATTTTAATATCGACTTTTTATTCGCATTCTAGGAGTGGAGAAAAAAAAAGGATAAACAACGAAACCGGAAAGGTAACAGCTTGTGGATGGGTGGCTTCTATTGAGACCGGCGTGAAACGAAATTGAAAAATAACCATTTTTTATCGCCCGGACGAAGGTCGTCGGTTGGGGCGAATTGAGTGACCTTTCCGGTCTGCGGAGGAAAGGATAGGTTCTTTTTTCCTGTCTCGGGATAGCAGTATGTTCACCCAAGACGCTCCATTTGGACAAGATTTATCGGATCGCAGAGTGAATTGTAACGATCTTTAATTTAGAATGTTTTCCTGCAGAAATGTGGATTCCATTAATCAGGCAATCAACGTGACTCCTCTCACTTTACGAAGAAAGTTAAATATAGATTATGATCGTCCAAGTTAATGCGGAAAATCTATTCACCGTCTGAATTGAACCAGGAACGTCTAAATTGTCAGTTGCATACTTATCCTTATTTCAAACGAACAAGCTTGCAGAACGTAACGTTGTGGATCATTGCACCTAATGTATTAACCTCACTTTTTTGACAGTTCATGGAGCTTGTTAACCAGGTGTTAAGGCTCGAACGCAGTGATTACGGAAGCGGAATGGTGATGACAGCGGAATAGCCCCATCTGGCTAAACCTGCTTGTCGGATAGAAAACTGATTAGATCCAAGTTGATTCCAATTGGACATATAGACGTCATTTACGACAACTGTCACACTTACCGTTTCCGTTTCCTTTCCATCCACATTACCGTCCAAACACAATGATAACGGAAACGGAACGGAAAGTGGCAATTTTGACAGTTGCTGCAAATGACTTCGAAACGTTCAATTAGAATCGGCTTGGATCTAGCCTGTTTTCTTTCCGACAAGTAGGCATACTCAGATCGAGCTTTGCCGTTTGCCGTTGCCGTTATCATTGTGTTTGGGCCATTAGAATTTGAACCGCTCAATCAAAAATTTTCATTGGCTTTCAATTTAGAGCAAAAACTCTCAAACCGATCTTACCGAAAATATTCTAAGTCCACGTAAACAAGCTCCATGAATTGTCAAAACAGGATTGGAATTGGATTGGATTTGGATTGGATTTGGGTTGGATTTTTATTGGATTTGAATATGGATTGGATTTAGATTGGATTTGAATTTGGACTTGAATTTGGATTTGAATTTGGATTTGAATTTGGATTTCAATTGGAATTTGGATTTGGATTTGATTTTGGATTTGAATTTGGACTTGAATTTGGATTTAAATTGTGATTTAAATTTGGATTTGAATTTGGATTGGATTTGGATTTGAGTTTGAATTTGGATTTGAGTTTGAATTTGGATTTGAATTTGGATTTGAATTTGGATCTGAATTTGGATTTGAATTTTGTTTTGAATTTGGATTTGATTTTGGATTTGAGCTTGGATTTGGATTTTTATTGGATTTTGAATGGATTTTGATTGGATTTGGATTGGATTTGGATTGGATTTGGATTGGATTTGGATTAGATTTGAATTGGATTTGGATTGGATTTGGATTGGATTTGGATTGGATTTGTATTGGATTTGCATTGGATTTGGATTGGATTTAGTTTGGTATTTGGATTTGAAATTGGATTTGAATTTGGATTTGAATTTGGATTTGAATTTGAATTTGATTTGAATTTAGTTTTGAATTTGAATTTGAATTTGGATTTGAATTGGGATTTGAATTTGGATTTGAATGAAGATTTGGATTTGGATTTGGATTGAATTTAGATTGGATTGGGATTGGATTGGATTTGGATTTGATTTGGATTGGATTTTTATTGGATTTAATTATGGATTGGATTTAGATTGGATTTGAATTTGGACTTGAATTTGGATTTGAATTTGGATTTGAATTGGAATTTGGATTTGGATTTGATTTTGGATTTGAATTTGGACTTGAATTTGGATTTAAATTGTGATTTAAATTTGGATTTGGAGAAAAATATTTTTATGGTGGTTTGAGACCCCTAATAACGCAAAAGGAACAAATTTGGCATGCGGGGATTTTAAAGGCAATAAATGGTTCTACGATAGTTCGAGACCCCTCCTCTCTCTCTCTGTTAGGTTGGAGGGCGGTGCTCCCATACAAATGAAACCAAAAGCTTCTACATAACTCGAGAGCTTATCAAGTAAATGGAGCCAAATTTGGCAGGTAGAGGTTTTTGAAGGCAAGAAATGTTTCTAAGGTTAATCGAGACCCCTCTGCCCTCTGTAAGAGTTGGGCTCTCATACAAATGAAACACAAATTTGTGCCTAACTCGAGAACTAATCAAGCATATGGAACCCAATTTGGCATGTGGAGCTTTTTGGAGGAGATAAATGTTTCTATGGAAGTTTGAGACTCCTCCGCCATCTGGAAGGGGGCGGAAGGGGGGTTTTCCATACAAATGAAACACAAATTTCTGAATAACTCGAGAACTTATTAAGTTAATGGAACCAAATTCCATTAATCAGACAATCAGCATGACTCCTTTCCCGTTATGCAGTAACTTAAACACACGCCCGTCAAGATGGCGGATCCGTTCCTGCTTTGTGTGTGTGCGTTTGCTTCGAAATACTGCCTAACAAAAGCCCAACGCTAAATTACAAATAGCTTCTATTCAAATAACCTACCAAGCTCTATCGAACCTATTGATACTTTCTCTTCTTTGTCTTTGCTTCACGCAGAAACTGCTGTTCACTACTGGGATCCCATGATGTTGGGAAGATATTTACAATTTCAAAACACAGATTATGGGATCAATACACCATTTTGTAACCATTTTTTGATAACTTCAATTTGTTCCCCTTTTCATGTTGCATATAACCATGTAGAACAAATTTGAGGCGTTTTGACAACTCCGTTAATTTGTGAAATTATTTTCAACTCGAAATGCATAAGTTATTCTGGCAACACTGTCGTACTTTGTTTCTACACGCAATGAAACGTCAAGTCGAGCTACACTGTAACCATCCAGTACCCATTAATGGGTAAAACAGCACCCATTTCAAACTTAAGTGGGTTAACTCCTTGAATGGGTAAAACAATTTTACCCATTAATGCGTAAAGAGCCTGTACGCCAGGCTATCGGGTATTTTTTACCCATTTTTCAAAACGTTTGTTATTTGGAAAATGAGTATGAAATACCAATTTTTCAAAATGTTTGTTAATTGAGAAATGGGAATGAAATACCAATTTTTCGTGATTTGTTTTTACTTGTTATATTGAATAATTAGCATTAGAATAAACATATAGTAGATTGCAATAACTGTTTAATTGCTTATTGGGAGAGGGACAAACCGCTAGAACTAGAAACAAGCAATAGGTGGTATAAGAGCCCGATTGGTTGCATAACCTGTTTGTCAGTCAAGGGGATTTCCCCCCTTGCCTATCCTGCATGGGGTAGTATTGCAAAGGGTTATGTGCCTGATCGGATACTACCGTTCAAATGCCCTCCGCTCGTTTTCAAACTTACATCTTTTCAATTTCAAAGCCTGCCGTTCCCTATACGGATCTATCAATACACTTTCTCTTCATGTCTATTCGTTCTAGCAATAAAATTACTGTCCCACTCCTAGCGCTTCGCATGAAGATGAGAAATTATTTGCTGCTGCAAACTTCATCAATTCGCTTTAGTTTCCTCCTGAATTTCTGAGAAGTCCTCTTCTGAACTTCATGGTAGATTTTTCCCGAACTTCTGAGAAGTTTTTCCCGCATTTCTGAGAAATTCCTACTTATACTACTGGAAGTACCCCCTTTACTTCTGGAAAGTTTCTTCCTGTTTTTCTGAAAAGTATTTATTTGAACTTTTGGGAATTCCTCAACGTCGAGAAAGCCTCATTCTAAAACTCTGGAATGATCGATTCTGAACTTTTAGAAAGCTCTTTAGAACTTTTGGGTAGTTTACTTCCAACTAAACATTCGGGAAAATTTCCTTAGGAACTTCTGTGAATCACCTGAAATTTTCGAAAAATTCCTTTTGGAACTGGGTAATGATTTCTCTAGTGAGTTTCTTCCAGAAATTCTTTTAACTTTTAACAAATCCCATCCTGAACACCGAGTAAACTTAAGGAAATTCCTTTCCAGAATTTTTAGGAAAATTTCCTTAAATTTGTTAGAAGTTTCATCCTGAAATTCAGAGAAGCCCCAAACTTTTGGGAATGTTTCTCCTAAACCTATGGGAAGGTTGTTCCTGAATTTTTTGAGAAGCTCTTGCTCTAACCACTAGGAAGTACGTCTTATTCTTCTGGAAAGTTTTTTTTCTGTTATTTGGGGGGTTTCTTCCTGAACTTCGAGAAAGCCTTTTGCTGAAATTGTTTAATGTTTGGAAAAGCTCTCTAGCACTTCTGAGAAGTTCATCCCTGAACTTTGAAGAAGTCCTATCCTGAACTTTTGTTCCTGTTTTTTTTGAGACATTACAGGTAGTGCCCTCCCGGGTATGTTTTTTTTCCGGAACTTCGGGAAAGTATTTCCCACGAATTCGGGGAGGTTCCATCTTAAATTCTAAAAGAATAAACCTCTGGATTGTTCCAAACTACTAAGAAATCCTCTTACCTAAACTTCGTCCTGAGGCTCTGAAAAGTCCGCTCCTGATTTTCAGGGAAGTTCTGTCCTGACTATCTGGGTAGTATGATATTGCAATTCGGGGATGTTTGGTCCTGATTATTTAAGGATAGTCCTTCTTGAACTACTAAGAAGTGCTTCCTATAGTTCGGAGGAGTTTCTGCCTAACTTTTGGAGAAGATTTTTTTTCGAGGAATTCTCTTCTTGAACTTCCAGAATGTATCTTCCTGAAGCTCTGGGAATTCTCCTTTGGATTTTTTAAAGATATGCTTAAAATCAAGCAGGACAAATTTCATAAACCACTTAACTCAAGGATAAATTTCCAAATCTCAGGTACAAATGTAATGAAATAATGAGCTTAAAATAAAAGTTCTAAGATTTATTTCAATAACTCATCACTTCTACCGTACTCTGAGTCTCCGTGTGATCACCAAATGGGCTTGAAAGCCAATTTTACGATCACAAAGATCACCAAGTACTTCTTCTCAAATTTGTCGACTTTCTTCTTCCAGAACTTCTCCAGATCTACTGGAGTCGCAATGCAGCTTCCTGGCACGGGATTTTAACAACGTATTCTATTTATCGGTTCGATTAGGTTCCTTACCTTAAAGACATGAAGTCCGGACATAATTGTCTGGTAGACGGACCAGACGGAAGAATTGATCTTCTTGGCGTTGCGTTTGAAGTAATCCCTCACCTTTCTTGTGTTCACGGGGTTGGTCGTCTTCTCTTTTTTCCGCTGCCAGCTCGCCACCGAGTCGTCCTTGAACGATTCTACCACATGAGACACGGGTAAATTGTCAAATTCTAACTGTTTCGCGATTCACCTGTAGGACTGACCTGGATTTTCCACGAACACACCCATAATTTGTTGTCGAAGCACTTTTTGCATGGAAACCATCACGATAATTACTTGAAAGGTTGAGAAATTTTGCTTATGTAAACATTACACTCTAAACTAGTTTTACCCACAATTTCACTTATTTTTGACCATCTGAAAGTGAGAAAGTGTTTGGATTGGATTTTTTTTATTGATTTGGATTGGATTTTTTTTTTGATTTGTATTGGATTTGGATTGGATTTGGATTGTATTTGGATTGGATTTGGATTTGAACTCAGATTGAATTTTGATTTAAATTTGGCTTTGAACTCGGATTTGAATTTGGATTTGAATTTGGATTTGAATTTGGAATTGAATTTGGATTTGAATTTGGATTTTGATATGAAATCTGGTTTGAATTTTGATTTGAATTTTGATTTGATTTTGGATTTGGATTTGAATTTGGATTTGAATTTGAATTTGGATCAAGATTTGGAATGGATTTGAATTTGGATTTGGATTTGAATTTTGATTTGAATTTGGATTTGAATTTGGATTTGAACTTGGATTGAATTTGGATTTGGATATAAATTTAGATTTGAATTTGGATTTGAATTTGGATTTGAATTTAGATTTGAATTTGAATTTGAATTTGGAATTGAATTTGGATTTGAATTTAGATTTGAATTTGGATTTGAATTTGGATTTGAATTTGGATTTGAATTTGGATTTGGATTGGATTTGGATTGGATTTGGATTGGTTTGGATTGGATTGGATTGGATTTGGATTGGATTTGGATTGGATTTGGATTGGATTTGGATTGGATTTGGATTGGATTTGGATTGGATTTGGATTGGATTGGATTTGGATTGGATTTGGATTGGATTTGGATTGGATTTGGATTGGATTTGGTTTGGATTTGGATTGGATTTGGATTGGATTTGGATTGGATTTGAACTTGGATTTGAATTTGGAATTGAATTTGGATTTGAATTTGGATTTGAATTTGAATTTGAATTTGGTTTTGAATTTGGGTTTGAATTTGGATTGAATTGGGATTTGAATTTGGATTTGAATTTGGATTTGAATTTGGATTTGAATTTGGATTTGAATTTGGATTTGAATTTGGATTTGAATTTGTATTTGAATTTGGATTTGAAATTGGATTTGAATTTGGATTTGGATTGGATTTGGATTGGATTTGTGTTTGGATTTGAATTTGGATTTGGATTAGATGTTGATCTTTTGGAGATGTATTGAAGTCTCTTTTTGGAGTTGTATTGAAGTTGGATTGGAGCGTGATTAAGGTTTGATTGGAGTTGAATTGGAGTAGTATTGGAGTTGTATTGGAGTAGTATTGGAACTGTATTGGAGTTGAATTGGAATTGTGTTAAAGTTGGATTGGAGTTGTATTGAAGTAGTGTTGAAGTTGTATTGGAGTTTTATTGGAGTTATATTGGAATTGTTTTGGAGTTGTGTTGGAGTTGGATGAGAATTAAATTGGAGCGGGATTGAAGTTGAACTGGAGTTGGAATAGTGCTGGTTTGGAGTTAAATTAAAGTTAGACTGGATTTGGATGAAAGTTGGATTGGATTTAAATGTGAGTTGGATTGTACGGAGGTTAAAGTTGGATTACAGTTGAACTGAAGTTGGACTTGAGTTGGATTTGGATTTGGATTGGATTTGATTGGTTGAAGATTGGAGATTGGTTGAAGTTGGATTGAATGTGGATTGAAGTTGGATAGAACTTATATTGGAGTTGGATAAGAGTTAAATTGTAGTTGGATTACAATTGAACTGAAGTTGAACTTGAGTTGAATTGGAAATAGGTTAGATAATAGAATTAAAGTTAGACTAGAGTTAGATGGGAGTAAGATTGGGTTAGTATAGTTCAAAGATTCGCTAAAAGTTTCGGAATGTAATGGTTTTGTTATGTACACAACTTTTGTAACACGAGCATTCGTACGTTGTTCTTGGTACTACACATTCCACTCCGGAATAACTCGTGATACGGATCACATAGAATGTGAATTATTCAGTGAGGGTTATTCCGAGAGTCGAAGTTACGTTTGTCACTTGGTGTAGTGAGAAACCTCACCTACGGTGACGTGACTCTCCATTTGATTTACCCAGAAGAGTCACGTCACCGCAGCTGACTTTTCTCACTTCACCAAGTGACAAAAACTCACTTCGACTCTCGGAATAACCCTCAGTATGTCAAAGCCTCTTCATTGGCAAATAGTTAACGATTCTTTCACTATGTGGCGCTGAATTTGCTGAAGGTGCCATACCTGGAGATCCTGACCAATTCGAAAAATGTTGTCTTCGGATAGTTTTGTCAGTGAAACAAGACCTTTTCACTGAAGAAAAACAGATTACAATCTTTCCGCTTTTGCATTTAAGTTTCATGGCCAAGGTGTAACTTGGCATTTTGACCATTATTTATAAAATCTTGGATAAAGTTGTTCACTCGGTCAAGATCTCTCCATTGGTGACTATCAGTTCTGAATCAGTCCACCACGGGGTGATAGTGTGGTTGTACATTTTTGGAATATGCTGTACGTTGGTATTCTGGTCATATACAAGATTTCAGTGTTCAACCAAGTTGAAAACGGCCTTTCGATTGGATAGCTAATAGTTCTCAATTTTCCCGCTACGTGGCGCTAGTATGTTACAGAATTACCAGAATATACTATATCTTGGGATCCTGACTATATCTACATAACATTTATTCAATTTTGCATCAGCCTACTTCACAATCTTCCTTCCTTCCCTTATGCTGTAAATTTTACTCTATTATCATATCTCTGTTCCCACCCATATCAACGTTTTTTCGCTTTTTATACTAGAACATCCCAGACGAAGTCTTGGAAACTTGGATTTTCCAATAAAGGAGGTTTCTGTCATCGGCAAAATTGTACAGTAAGATAAGGCATCGAGAAGTGAGAAAATTCTGAACTGCTGTCCATCGAAGCAGACAGGACACACAAGTAGATTATGTTCTCGAAATTCACTTATGTGCTAACGTCACGTAGCGAGAAAATATTCTGAACTATTAATCACCAATGAAAAGGCCATGGCTCAGGGAACAACTATCTCGAAGACAGGAATGTCCTATATGGTCAGAATCCCAAGATATATCTTATTTGGGAGATTTACGTACAAAATTCTGCACTTCTGTTCGGGAATCTGAAGACCTTGTCCTGCTGAACAACTTTGTTGAAGACTGAAACCATCCATTTGGACAGGATCTGAAGTTAAAGCATTTTTAAGAAATTTACTTGCTCACTAGCGCCGCGTATTGATAAAATTATTAACTAATATTCGCCAATGAAAAGGCTTTCGTGTACTTGACCCCTTTGAAAGAGACAGCTGTCATCTAGATGGTCAGTTATGATCAAATTTAGTTTATTTACGCCGATTCGTCTTGCAATATCGCATTCTTCCGTGCTAGTCAAGGAAATTCTGCAATTTCTGCAAGGAACACGCTGTTTGGTCCAGAAGGTGTTTCCAGGCGAATACACGTTGGTTTGCATCGAAATGGTCTGGGAAAATCATCATGTGTTGAAAGAGTAAATAATGTTAAACAGGCAGTAAGCTAACTTGATAGCTTGAACCTTGAAGTAAGAAGAACCAATGTTGTTGAAAATTGCCACAATTTCTCGTTTCCCAGAAAGTTTTCAGGGGATTCCGGATAATTTTAATAATAAGCATAACATTAAGCTTTTTAAACTGAGGTGAAATCAGGAGATTCCTTGAAAATTCTTAATGAATTGGTACTCCATTACTTCAGAGACAGAATTACTAGATCCCTTGTCAACAATAGAATCATCAAAATCCCCAGCAGCTCGGGCGGCCGGTTCCCCTAGGCTGATGCTTAGCAGATTTGGGACTCAAACTCCGTTTCAGTCCCCGTCGGCTGGAAGCGACAGCATGACAATCATCACCTACTGGCACCTGCCGTGCGTGTTAATTAATTTTGATTGAATTTAATCCCTAGAACAGAGCTCCATGATTCCACCTTTAATTACACCTCCGGGGCATATGCTGGGAATCGATTCTCGCTTGGTGCGCTAAATCAACCATGTGGTAATCGCGATGGGAAAAATCCATTTCCCCCTGCTCACATAAGCCCGCTTTCGTACCAACCAAAGAACAACCCCACTCGATTATTGGTTGTGTGTGTGTGCCATGTGTGTGAATGTAAAAGGAATCGGCCCATACTAATCGGTTGCCGGGAAGCACTTTTCCCATGCTTCGGAAGCGCTTGTAAATGTTGACACGGGGCGTGGTTGGCATTCCCTCTCTGGGAGCTCAGGAACGAAGCTGGCAGCCAGGGGTGCGTTTCTGCAAATTAGCACCGGTGCTATTTCCTCAGTCCCAATCCCCGTTGCCAACGTCGATCGTCCAGTCGGTTGAAGTAAAGAGTGCTAAATCGAGTTTATCTTGTGCAGCATCTCTCGCAAGTGTTCTACACTGAAAAAAATCTTGCATTGAAAATTACAATTTTACTTGACTACGTTTGTGGTTCTGACCATCAACATTTGTGGTATATTTGACCGACCTCATGCGGATATATCAGCCCCACCATGGTTGACTTCAATCGCATGAGCATGGTAAAATCAAACGCATATTTTGGCATGGCGGTTAATTCCAACCCTCAAAAATAGTATTTTCTACAGCAGATTTTATTTGCGTGTAGGTACGTGCAATGACGAAAAAAAGAACAAGTTAATTGAAATTTCGTTCGCTCCTAATATGAAGCTGATTAAAATTCACCTTCCCAAACTCGGTTGGTTTGTTGGTTGATGGAACTTTTTGAGTCGAAGCTTGCGCGATAAAATCGGCCTCGAGAAAGCGATAATTTTCTGCTTGGTTAGGCGATAATTAAGATGCTGCGCTGATCCAGTTAGCGGCGGTGTCCCGGGAATGTGCTGAGCGGAGAAAATGAATGAAATTAACGAGGGTAAGTTTCCGACTGATAAAATTGATAGACGGTTCGGAGTTTCGCTTGAATTAACCGCAGTGACATGTCGAAGGGATTTTTCAGGGCGAGCCAATGGTTTGAGGTGAGCGAACTTTGGTTTGAGGCGACTGAATTTGACTGAGTAGGCCGATCATCGGGTATTGGAACACATTTCTAGGCCTTGCGGACCTAGTTTGGACGTTCCAAAGAAAAAATCAAAATGTCCAAGCAGTTGCTTTAAAAAATAAAAGTACATATAGGAGTAATCTATGATTAGGGCCTAAAAGCCAATTGTAAACAATGAGTTATAATAAATCAACTGATAAATCAACATTTGAAGTCATTCTTTACAATTGGCTTTTAGGTCCTTGTTATGAATTACTCGAAATATTCAGTAAATTAAAACAAAAAAATCACCCTTATTAGTTGTTTTCCAATCTACTTGCCCCTCAATGATGGCTTGCATCACAGCAGATGTCTGTTGACAAGTGTGTTATTAACACGCTCATTCGGACTTACCCAAAATTTAATAAGGTTAACCCAAAATCATTAAAATTGCAAGTACTTTGGGTAACCGGTTGTAAACCCGAATTAGCCCACAATTTAATTGATTTGGGGCTAGCTCTACTCACTATTATAAAATGTGTGATTCATAGAAATTGGGTTAAGTATTATCTAAAAAATATAACATACACACACTTGAAAATTTTACAGTATTCGGTAATTTTTTAACCGAACTTTCAACATATGTACTGTAGCTGAG